>SJXQ01012272.1:17648-30615 GCA_006408695.1 Aepyceros melampus
AGAAAGCGCTTAGAACAATGCCTGGCAAATAGAAGATGATCAACACATGTCAGCTGCATACCATTATGTATGTATAATCTATAAAGCCATAAAAGCTCCATGACCATAGATGGGGAATTGTAGGCAAGAAGATAAGGGGAACTGTCAAGATGGCCATCCTCCTAAGCATCAGCCATCCAAATTTTTAAATACCCAAACCCTTACTGAACTAGGCTGGGGGATAATTGTTCCCACCCACTCTGGACTGTGCCTAATGCTTGATATATTGCTTATTTCGTGAAATTTTAATCTACAGATTTATAGAATGATGGCATATAGCGAACATCTCCTGATCACGCTGTGCTGTGGTTAAATATTAGCTATTGTCTCCTCTTTTTCCTTTGTCTCAAGAGTACTTCTATGCTACTCTTCTCCGAATCTCCTTTCAGTTCTCAGGAATCCCAGACAACCTTAGTTCTGATCCTGGCTCTGTTCTGGGTTGACCTCCTCTTTTCAGGATGCTATATGTAGTTTGCTGTCATTGCTACCAAATATAACATTGAAAAGAGTGTTCTATAAACCCAGTTAACAATGCTGCCCTGAGAGCCATTTTCAGTTCTCATTTTATTGACACAAAGAACCTGGGCTTCTTTGCAAAAGTGCTTGATATGGAAAAGGCTGAACTGCTGAGTGAGGATGGAAAAAGCAAGTAATTCAAACTCTGTCCATACTATTCAGGACCAAAAAAACCAGGTAGCTTTCAGAAAAGGAAATTGAGAAATGAAAGAATTTCTCTAAATATTCAGCAAGTCCTGAAGCAGGGATCAAACTTCACTGTTTAAAACTTCAGGTGTTTCCTTTGGCTAAATTCCAAGATTCTTTGGGGAGAAGAATCTGTTGTGTTTTGTTTCAGTGGGGCTTATAAGGGCACACAGTGGCCTGGCTGGAAAACACTAAGCGACGTCTCCCTCACCATCTGCCCCTTCCATGACTGCCACTTGTTCAAGGCTCTTGATCACATGCAGATTGCAGACACCAAATAATCAGGCAGATGGAGCTCATACATCAAAGCCACCTACCTGGACTCCTTTTTGACCATTGGTGCCTTTTCTCTCTCTCTTTTTTTCAATCAGCCTCATAAATCTGACCCTGACAAGGTCCTCTCTCTCCACACCGATAGTCAGAGGTGAAATGGTAATTTGTCCTCAGGCTTTCATCTGCTTCTCCACTTGAGTGACCATCAATGCCATGTGGTAGGTGGCTCAGTGGTAAAGAATCCATGTGCCAATGCGGGAGACCCAGGAGATCGGGAAGATCCCCTGAAGGAGGAAATGACAACCCACACAATATTCTTGTCTGGAAAATCCCATCAACAGAGTAGGTTAGTGGGCTACAGTCCATGGGGTCACAAAGAATTGGACATAACTGAGCATCCACACACACCCGTTTATTACAGGGGCTCAGGTGTAGCTGTGCAGAGATGTGTGCCAAGTCCTGCCAAACTGGTGACTCCTTCCAAAAGAACAGGATGGTTCTACAAGCACGGTGCGCATCTCATGATTACACTGCCAAGAGCTGAAAAGAACACAATACATTATTATGTCTTCTTCAGAATATCTGCTTCATAATAGCTATTCATATATTGGCTAATGATTACCTGGAGTCAAATAATTTTTCAAGAGGCTTATCAAATCAAGGATTGAAGGAGTTATCCAGGGTGGTAACATTGCACTCTGAGGGGAGGAGAGCAAATGCCTCTGTGTTGAATTCACCATGTTCAGGGATGTTTGACTCAATTTTTGTGCCCTGGTCTTGAGCCTGTGAGTCCGGGATGTCAATTTTGATCATGTGGGCAAAGTTTAGATTTCTCATCACTTGTAGAGAGCTGCCTTCTGCCTTCTGGGAGCAGCCTCTTGGCTGGGTCTTGGGTCGTTTCTGAGTCTTTGCCTTTTTCTGCCTGCCCTTCTTAGAGGAGGCTGTCTCTTTTTCTCCTCTCATCCAGATGCTATTTATATGTGGCTTATGTTCCCCTGTCCTCTCTGGGTTTCCCCAGCTCTTTGCATGGGAGGGGACACCCAGGTTCTCCCTCTGTTCCTCTGATGTGATTTGTATCCATAAAAATGGGCAGTCATTTTCTACAGACACATTTCTCTCTAGTCCATTTTAGAGACCTTGAGGGTTAGAGATACCTTATCATATGTTGGCAGCTTATTTTGGCTATTTACAAAATACCATTAAACTTCTTTTATTGGTTCATAATAAAATAACCTATTGAAAGAGCATCATGCTTTCTCATGCTTTTGAATGCCCTTCATTTCACCAATACTATAGATAGATGACTTACGTTTGCTGGTGCTTTATGGTAAACTCCAGGCTTTTCACTGGGCACAGTCCTCGGGAGAACAGTGTTCCGTACCCCATGGAGACTGTGGTCTGCAGGGTGAGCAGCCACAAGATACCTGTGTTGAAGATGGTGAATAACGAGCCGTGACTGCTGCCACGCACTGGGTGCAGTTATTACAGGCCAGCCGTCTCATTCTCTATGATGCTAATGCTTCATTTTCATTATGTGTTTGGTTCTCATAGCAGCTCTAAGAAGGATATTATTACTCTGATCCCCATTTTACAGATGAGGAAACAAAGGCTTGGAGATGCTAAGTAAATCCTGCTTCCCACCAAACAGAGGAGCCTGGCAGGCTACAGTCCATGGGGTTGCAAGAGTCCGACACAACTTAGTGACTAAACCACCACCACCACCACAAAACAATCACATAGAATTTGAACCCAAGCCCCTTTGACCTCACACCCTGGACTCCATATGTCTTGTTGCTATGTCATCAAAGCATATCCCTAGACTCTCCCGGCTTGGCTTTGGGGACATGCATTTTACTGGTTTCCTTCTTAACCTTTCTTCGTGGTCTCCTCTGTGGCTCTTCCTTTCCCTGTGGAGCTTTCAATGCTTGAGAGTCTTAGAGTCTGCCTTGACCAGAACCTCCTAGTTTTCCTAGCTACACTCTCCCCTAGGCAATCTCACCTAGTTCTGTGAACTTAAATATCAACATGCATTTAACACCTATCTGCTGGCATTCTACAATCAAAACGTCCTGCCTTGACTCTCAGATTCATGCATCCAGCTGAGATTTCTAAATGGCATCTCAAACTTTTGTCATAATTCAATTGCTCAGTCATGTCCAATTCTGGGCGACCCCATGGACTGCAGCACGCCAAACTTCCCTGTCCTTCACTGTCTCTCAGAGTTTGCACAAACTCATGTCCATTGATGTCAATGATGCCATTCAACCATCTCCTCCTCTGTTACCCCCTTCTCCTCCTGCCCTCAATCTTTGCCACCATCAGAGTCTTTTCCAGTGAGTCAGCTCTTTGTATCAGGTGGTCAAATTATTGGAGCTTCAGCATCGGACCTTTCAATGAATATTCATGGTTGATTTCCTTTAGGATTGACTGGTTTTATCTTTTTCCTCTCCAAGAGACTCTCCAGAGTCTTCTCCAACACCACAGTTCAAAAGCATCAGTTCTTCAGCACTCAACCTCATTTACGGTCCAACATTCGCATCCATACATGACTACTGGAAAAACCATAGCCTTGACTATAGGGACCTTTGTTGGCCAAGTGATCTCTCTGCTTTTTAATACACTGTCTAGGTTTGTCATAGCTTTTCTTCCAAGGGAGCAAGGGTCTTTTCATTTCATGGCTGCAGTCACCATCTGCAGTGATTCTGGAGCTCAAGAAAATAAAATCTGTCACAGTTGCCATTTTTTCCCCACCTGGTTGTAATGAAGTGATGGGACCAGATACCATGATCTTAGTTTTTTGAATGTTGAGTTTTAAGCCAGCTTTTTCACTCTCCTCTTTCATCTTCATCAAGAGGCTCCTTAGTTCTTCACATTCTGCCATAAGTGTGGTGTCATCTGCATAATTGAGATTATTAATATTTCTTCCAGCTATCTTGATGCCAGCTTGTACTTCATCCAGCCCAGCATTTTACATGATGTACTCTGCATAGAAAAGGCAAAATGATAGGATACTGAAAGAGGAACTCCTCAGGTCGGTAAGTGCCCAGTATGCTACTAGAGATCAGTGGAGAAATACTTCAGAAAAAATGAAGGGATGGAACCAAAGCAAAAACAATACCCAGTCGTGGATGTGACTGGCGATAGAAGCAAGGTCTGATGCTGTAAAGAGCAATAGTGCATAGGAACCTGGAATATTAGGTCCATGAATCAAGGCAAATTGGAAGTGGTCAAACAGGAGATGGCAAGAGTGAACATCGACAGTTGACATTCTAGGAATCAGCAAACTAAAATGGACTGGAATGGGTGAATTTAACTCAGATGACCATTATATCTACTACTGTGGGCAGGAATCCCTTAGAAGAAATGGAGTAGCCATCATGGTCAACAAAAGAGTCCAAAATGCAGTACTTGGATGCAATCTCAAAAATGACAGAATGATCTCTCTTCGTCTCCAAGGCAAACCATTCAATATCACAGTAATCCAAGTCTATGCCCCAACCAGTAACGCTGAAAAAGCTGAAGTTGAACGGTTCTATGAAGACCTACAAGACGTTTTAGAACTAACACCCATAAAAGATGTCCTTTTCATTATAGGAGACTGGAATGCAAAAGTAGGAAGTCAAGAAACACCTGGAGTAACAGGCAAATTTGGCCTCAGAATATAGAATGAAGCAGGGCAAAGGCTAATAGAATTTTGCCAAGAGAACGCACTGGTCATAGCAAACACCCTCTTCCAACAACACAAGAGAAGACTCGACACATGGACATCACCAGATGGTCAACACAAAATCAGATTGATTATATTCTTTGCAGCAAAGATGGAGAAGCTCTAATACAGTCAACAAAAACAAGACCAGGAGCTGACTGTGGCTCAGATCATGAACTCCTTATTGCCCAATTCAGACTGAAATTGAAGAAAGTAGGGAAAACCACTAGATCATTCAGGTATGACCTAAATCAAATCCCTTATGATTATACAGTGGAAGTGAGAAATAGATTTAAGGGACTAGATCTGATAGAGTACCTGATGAACTATGGATGAAGGTTTGTGACATTGTACAGGAGACAGGAATCAAAACCATCCCTGTGGAAAAGAAATGCAGAAAAGCAAAATGGCTGTCTGGGGAGGCTGTGAAGAGAAGTGAAAAGCAAAGGAGAAAAGGAAAGATATAAGCATCTGAATGCAGAGTTCCAAAGAATAGCAAGAAGAGATAAGAAAGCCTTCCTCAGATCAATGCAAAGAAATGGAGGGAAAACAACAGAATGGGAAAGACTAGAGATCTCTTCAAGAAAAGAGATATCATCTGCTGGATCATGGAAAAAGCAAGAGAGTTCCAGAAAAACATCTATTTCTGCTTTATTGACTATGCCAAAGCCTTTGACTATGTGGATCACAATAAACTGTGGAAATTTCTGAAAGAGATGGGAATACCAGACCACCTGACCTGCCTCTTGAGAAACCTATATGCAGGTCAGGAAGCAACAGCTAGAACTGGACATGGAACAACAGACTGGTTCCAAATAGGAAAAGGAGTACGTCAAGGCTGGATATTGTCACCCTGCTTATTTAATTTATATGCAGAGTACATCATGAGAAACGCAGGGCTGGAAGAAACACAAGCTGGAATCAAGATTGTCAGGAGAAATATCGATAACCTCAGATATACAGATGACACCACCCTTATGGCAGAAAGTGAAGAGGAAATAAAAAGCCTCTTGATGAAAGTGAAAGGGGAGAGTGAAAAAGTTGGCTTAAAGCTCAACATTCAGAAAACAAAGATCATGGCATCTGGTCCCATCACTTCATGGGAAATGGATGGGGAAACATTGGAAACAGTGTCAGACTTTATTTTTGGGGGCTCGAAATTCACTGCAGATGGTGATTGCAGCCATGAAATTAAGACGCTTACTCCTTGGAAGGAAAGTTATGACCAACCTAGATAGCATATTGAAAAGCAGAGACATTTCTTTGCCAACAAAGGCCTGTCTAGTGAAGGCCATGGTTTTTCCCATGGTTATGTATGGATGTGAAAGTTGGACTGTGAAGAAAGCTGAGTACTAAAGAACTGATGCTTTTGAACTGTGGTGTTGGAGAAGACTCTTGAGTGTCCTTTGGACTGCAAGGAGATCCAACCAGTCCATCCTAAAGGAGATCAGTCCTGGGTGTTCATTGGTAGGACTGATGCTAAAGCTGAGACTCCAATACTTTGGCCACCTCATGCGACAAGTTGACTCATTAGAAAAGACCCTGATGATGGGAGGGATTGGGGGCAAGAGGAAAAGGGATGGCAGAGGATGAGATGGCTGGATGGCATCATCTATTCGATGGACATGAGTTTGTGTAAACTCCAGGAGTTGGTGATGGACAAGGAAGCCTGGCGTGCTGCGGTCCATGGGGTCACAAAGAATCGGACACGACTAAGCGACTGAACTGACTGACTGACTCTGCATAGATGTTAAATAAGCAGGGTGACAATATACAGCCTTGATGTACTACTTTCCCAATTTTGAACCAGTCCAGTGTTCCATGTCTGGTTCTAACTGTTGCTTCTTGACCTGCATACAGGTTTCTCAGGAGACAGGTAATGTGGTATGATATTCCCATCTCTTCATGAATTTTCCAGAGTTTGGAAATGGCAACCCACTCCAATATTCTTGCCTGGAAAATCCCATGGACAGAGGAGCCTGGCAGGCTACAGTCCATGGGGTTGCAAAGAGTCGGACACAAGTGAAGCGACTTAGCGCACACACAGTCAAGGCTAACATGCCACAAGTAGAATTCTTTTTTCCCTCCCAAGAACATCAGACACCTCAATACATGATACCACCATGCAAACACTCAAACCGGAAGTATCAGCCTAGTTCTTGATTTCACCTTTTCCTCATCTAGACTCCCAGTAATTCTGTGAGTTCAACCTTGACCCGCTTTTCTTCTTCCACTGCTGTGTCTTTAGTCTAAGCTACTAACATCCCTTGTCTGAACTATTGCAATAGCCTACTTTCCCTGGTTTCCCTGCTTTCATACTTGCCATTCCCAGCCCCAGTTCATTTCCCACTTAATGTTTAAAATATGAATCAGGGAATTCCTTGGTGGCATAATAGCTAAGGCTCCAAGCTCCCAAAGCTGGGGGCCAGGGTTTGATCCCTGGTCAGGGAACTGATCCTGTGTGCCACATCCGAAGATCCCGTCTGCTAAAACTAAGACCCGGCACAGCCAAACCAATGAATTTACTAAATATTTTTTTTAAAGAAAAAAGAAAAGGACTAATTACATATACCTATAGGTCCAATATTGCCCATGAGCCACCAATTTAAAAATAATAATAAATCCAATTAAAATAAAATATAAATCAATTTGGGCCCCTCCCCTCCTTGAAACTCTCCAAAGATTTTCTTTTGACTAAAGACCAATCTCTATAGAAAGTCCTTCAAGGCTATGCAAGAACTGGCAGTTGACTAACTTTGCAACTGAATCTCATACCTCTCACTGCCTCATTCACTGCTCTTTAGCCTCAGGGGTGTCTTTCCAGTTCCTCAGTGATACAGAGTCCTTTCATGCCTCAGGACCTTTGCACTGGCAGTTCCCTCTCCTTGGAACATTCTCTCCCTGACCCACAGGTGCTCACTAAATGTTAACTGAACAAACGAGAAGAGTGTGGATAGATTGCCTCTCCTGCAAGAATAAGATGAATAATAACATGAAAAAAGTATGTCATTAATAACTTGTTTAGCTATTAGTATTTATTGACATTTAAGTGATATGGGCTTGGTATGATTGGCTATGGGTTTTCTGAAGCATGTTTCAGGGAGGAGTGGGAGGAAACATATTTAGCATGTGTTAACGATGACTCATTAATCCTGAGAGGTAGATGCTGATATCCCTGTTTTTCAGAAATTGTGTGGCTTGGCAAGGTTAGCTAACTGGCTAAGGATGAGTGGATAAGAAGCAGTGGGTCTGGAATTTATAGGTGGTCTGACTCTAGTGCTTGTGTGTTCCTTGAATCCTGGTGCCTCTGGGTGGGTAAAACTCAGAGAAGAGATTCGAGGTAAAAAGGAGAGACACTTGGAGACACTAGCTTTTTTTGGACAGCATCTCTAACTGCTGTGATCAGAGAGACTAGGTATCTCTGCCTTGGTTGTCAGATATGGCCTGAGTGAGCTGAACTAGCCCTCAACTTAGAAACCCAATATCCATACACACAGACAAGGCAGGGAATACAGTTAGGTATGGCAATTAATGAGCCACCATCTGCTAAAACATCACACTCTGAGTGGGACTTAACATGGTTATGGGTTTCTTTGAACGTGGTTTTTTTTTTCCCCCCACCATATGTGCTTAAAGGCTCTAAAAAGGAAACAGCTTAATCCAGGAATGTGAAAAAGAATGGTGACATTCCGTGGTGTGTCAGTGAAATGAGAAATTTATCAGGCACCGTCTATTTTGGGGCTTTGTGGTATTTTCTGGTTCCAGGCTTCCAGTTAGTGACAAAATGGCAAGATGAATTACCACATGTGTGGGGTAGGTAGAGAGGAGCACCATAGTAGGTGCTACTTCTAAAATTTACTTTTGGCTTTTCCCTGGACTCAACTGACACATATACAGAAAATACCCTGTTTCCTCCAAGGCCTCTCTGAGATAGCATGTATTCCACTTGGCTTAACCATATTCTTCCCACTGAGAATGGATCTGTCTGTGCCAGATTTCCCTATCTGTCTGTGTTGAATATTGTTTGCACCTCCGTGATAGCACTCAGTCCAAGCATCTCTCTTTATAGCTTCTTGCGTTTCTCTCTTCCTCCCCTCCACTAACCTAAAGCTCCCTGAGGGCACAGGCCATGTTTTCATCATTTCAGCATCATCCAGTACGATCCAGCAAAATAACTTACATTGAGATACTCAATAAATGTTGAATTAAAATAAAATTGTTACAGGGGAACAGTTTAGAATGATGACATTAATGTAAGATACCTCAATTATTTATAGAAATGACATATTGTAGGTCAACAACATATTGACTCTATCTTTACATTAAATGCTGGAAAAATGTCTGATAGTACCAAGAATAAACCCCTACTCTTTATGAAAGCCAGAGTGTGATTTTGATTAAATTTCACAGTTTAAAATCTGTGGAATCGAAACATTTGAAATGAGGAAAGATACTACTTTTGGTCTCAGCACTGGGGCAAAAGGGCCTTTTAGAATATTCATGGTTACAGCATGGTTAACTTAGCATGGGTATGTCAATAAATCATTGCCATAGCTCTGTGATGATTGGGTCTCTCTCTCTCCCTGTGTGTGTATGTGTGTGTGTGTGTGTGTGTGTGTGTGTGTACATTTTTGTAAGAAAATTTAAGACTTTCTGATTATATAGAGAAATGCAATGAATGTCATAAAGCACCTAGATATTATGATAAGTGTGAGAAGGCAAAAATATTTTGTTTTCTAGATATTTAAAGATGGCCAACACATCAGTTGGTATATTTAAATGCTATGGGAATACTGACAGTAACAAAGAAGGCTCTAGAGTAATATAAAAGATATTTCTTTGTAACTTAGAAAGGAGAGTTGGACACTGAAGGATGAAAGTCACGAAGACAGCACTGGAGGAAGATGCATTGGGCAACAGTGTCCAGGATAACTTCAGGAAGAGCTGCCCATGAACCCAGATATCCTGGAATTATGGGAGCCAAGGAGGGAGCTGGAATAACAATCCAGATGTGAATGATAGAGGCATAGTGATAGCAAGAGGCAGAGATGTAGAGAAGAGATTGGCTAGAAAGATATTTCAAAGAAAGAATCCCTACCACTTTGTGAGTATGATGAAAATTCTAAAATATCTATTTGTCAACACCAGAAAGAGGGATAAGTGAGGAGGGGCAGTTGAGCCATAGGGGAAATATAAGAACTGACCTTTGAACATACTGAGTTCCACAACACAGTGAGATGCCCAGGTGGAAATTCTCTAGCTCTGTCATTTTAGGGTACTGTTATTCTCCAAGGGAGATACTGGTAATGGCAAATCTGGAGATGGCAAAGGGAAATTTAAGACAAGTGAAGAACAAGCTAAGTTTGAAAGCACTGTGGGCACAGCACTGCCACAGCCAAGACATGCCTTGGTGTTCCGGTTGGATATTTGATCTCCCATCATTTTGACTCCCTGCCAGGCTAAATGCTGTGCTAAATCAGCTGTATTCTGGGTTAGGCTTCTGGGTAGGATAGGCTTTTCCTTGTCTGCAGCTACTTAGCTTGTGTTCAGGAATTAGAAGATGTCAAATTTATGATTGAAAGACGTAGAAGAATATTCTTTTACAGTGGGCCTCAAATATGGAAGTCTCCAAATCTATCAGGCAGATATATAAATCAGAATTATATTGTGGCCACAATGCCAACATCTTTGATCTAGTCCTCCTGGCAAAGTTTAACATATCCTTTGAGAACTTACTCAGAAGTTACTACCTCTAAGTAACCTTCCTGACTCCCCCAGGCAGTTAGTCTTCTCATTGTCCACATTACCACACACTTTGTTCTGATTTCTACACTACGGGGCATAGAAAAAGTTATGTGTCTCTCTCACTACTAGTCTGGGAGCATCCAGAAGACGGGAACCATCGATTCATCTTTGTATTTCCCACTCCCCCGGCAGACTGGGCCTAGTGGATGATAGTTCATTGTTGGAAATATCCAAAAGAGAAATTTTGAGAACATAGATGGAGCGATACTGTTACTATAGCAAAACCTGTGTACACATCATATGTCACATTCCCGCTGATGCTGTTAATGCTGCACCAGCAGAAGCAGTGCTCTCATTACATGCTGCTGGCCCATATTTGTAATGTGTGACATTTTTATGAAATACTGTCAAGGGTAATCCATCATATAGTAACCTTTGGATTATATGCTGAGACTGGTCTTAAACATAGACATAAATGAACTTCAAGGATAATGCTGTTTTCGGAGAAAGGTATGATCAAAGGGTTCTGGCTAAGAAAATAAAGCAGAACATTATTTTCTTTTAAGTTAAACAGAAGTGCCTGAGAAAGAGTTTTCCTTCTGTTGGCTCCAGTTGGGGACATGGTTATTGTGTGAAGATAATCAGGTGACTCTGAAATGTGGCAGAATATTTATTTGTTGGAGTACATCAGAATTTGTAAAGGGAGTGAAGAGTTGCTTAAGGTTTGACTATCCTTGGGACTTGCAAGGTTTCTAATATCTTGATCTCAAGAGGCATTTTCAAAAAATAAAAGGACATATGACAACTAGAGTGAGTTTCAGATATCAGCTGTGGGTTCACAGTGAAAGATATTCTTTCTGTGTATCCATAAAGATCGAGGATTTTACACATATTATAGAGTATAAATAAAAGCAAGCTTCTAAGTCTCATCATTTTTTTGTGTAAATCCAGATAAGACTCCTTTGATGAGCTTAGCGTTTCCTGTTAAGGAAAAGCTTATAGGTGAGAGGAACACTAAAATTATAATTCTTTGTCTTCCTTAATTAGACTGAAGCTCACCATAGATCTTGCTGAGACAATCCAAGTAATAATTCACATTGTCAGGTCAGCAGAAATAGGCAGGGGGTGCCCAATATGACTGAAAGATTTGCTCCAGTGATCTGTCTGTGAAGGGAGGTACACAGTCTTCATGGGCAATATACCCTCTGAAGATGCTGAGTACAAACAGCAATGAAAACAAATCCCAGAAAGATTCTTATACCACCTTTACAGATGTCATTTCAGAGGAAATATATAAATCATATTCATACCAACTGATGTGGGGCACTAATTAATAAGTCCCATTAAATCGTGGAGTAATGACATTTAGCATCTAATGAATGCCTCATCATCTTTTGATCATTACTATAGCAAAGAACACAAAACTTGGTATCCTTGGGCTCCCGCAGCATGGTTTTCTGTCTGTGATGCGGCCTCCTGGGCATTAAGTGGCAGGAGGGTATTGCTTCTCTATCATCAGATTCCACACAACACAGCGATTAACTCTTTCAGGACCCTGAGTCCTAAGGTTTCCTCATTTTAGAAAATGTGAATCTGCCTGCCATTCTCAATGTCTCAGAGTGCCCTAGAAAACAGAAGCAAGCTGAGATGTTGACTTTGGGTGTGTAGTATTGCTACGCTGTTGACGCTCCCAGTCCATGTAAGTTGCACAGGAGGAAAAAATAAAAAAATCATCCTCTTGATTTATTACTAAGACCTTTATTTAAGGACAATAATCACCTCACAGACCAGGTGCCATTGCAAGGGCTTATTGATCACTATAGACTTGTAGAAATTCCAGGAGGCCGTCATTCCAGTGGGAGATGGAGGTGGTCGACGAAAAAGTCCATCTCTGAGCAGGCTGGAGTGGGAGAAAAATCTCTGGCCATTGGTCCATCGCTCTAGTGACCCTCGATGTCTTTTCTTTCAGAAGAGGGTCTGGAGGGGAGAGAGCGCTGAGAGGTTGCCGTGGGCGAGGGAGTGGGAAAGCGGGGGATGACAGGGTGACTGAGCCGCCCAGGGGCCCGAGAGGCTGCGTTCTTCGGTGGAGGGAGAAAGGGTCTTCGGCTCCAGATCGAGATTCCTGAGATAAGTATCACCGCGCAGCCCGACCCAGATGGGATTCGCTTCTGGTTACAAAACGGGACACTGATCAACATCAACTTGGACAAGTGACAAGACTGAGTCTGATGTGGGTGGATGTCTTTTCAGGTCTTCGGAGGGGAGAGGACGGCTGAGCGCTCGTGGGTAGCTGGGGAGAAGCGTCGCGGCCAGGGCAGGGACAGAAAGGGACAAGAACGGGGAGACAGGGACGAAGAAGAGGGAGGACGAGTTGAAGAAAAGTAGGGGCAAAGTAGGGACTGGGTGAAGGGGAGAGAGGAGGAGACAAGGGAAAAGTGAGGGTGGCGTGGAGAGGGATTCGAAAGGGAAGGGGAGTCGCGGGAGAGCAGGGCGGAAGGATCG
>SJXQ01012272.1:30952-57110 GCA_006408695.1 Aepyceros melampus
GGGTGGGAGGGAGCCGAGGAGGGAGCGCGCCGGGCCGGGAGCCGGAGGCCGCGGGCGGCAGGGGGCAGGTGGGGGAGCGCGGGAGAGAGCGAGCGGAGCGAGCCGAGGCCAAGTGCATTGTGTCTGGCGGCGGCGCGCGGGCCCACCGCGGCGGGGCGAGCAGCCATGGAGCCGCGGGCGCTCGTCACGGCGCTCAGCCTCGGCCTCAGCCTCTGCTCCCTGGGGCTGCTGGTCACGGCCATCTTCACCGACCACTGGTACGAGACCGACCCCCGGCGCCACAAGGAGAGCTGCGAGCGCAGCCGCGCGGGCGCCGACCCCCCGGACCAGAAGAACCGCCTGATGCCGCTGTCGCACCTGCCGCTGCGGGACTCGCCCCCACTGGGGCGCCGGCTGCTCCCGGGCGGCCCGGGGCGCGCCGACCCCGAGTCCTGGCGCTCGCTGCTGGGGCTCGGCGGGCTGGACGCCGAGTGCGGCCGGCCGCTCTTCGCCACCTACTCGGGCCTCTGGAGGAAGTGCTACTTCCTGGGCATCGACCGGGACATCGACACCCTCATCCTGAAAGGTGAGCGCCGGGCGCGCCCTGCGCCCCAGGCGCCTGCTCGCGGAGCGCAGCTCGTGGCTCCCCAGGGGCGCCGGTCCCCACGGCCGCCTCCCCGCCGCGTCCCTGGCACACTCTTTCGTCTTCCCCACCGCCTCCTTTCTTTCTCCCTCTCCCTTTCTTTCTCCCGTCCCTCCCTTCTCTCGCGCGCTTCTTTCCCCGACTCTTCGTTCCCCTTCACCCTCCTCTGTCTCCTTTCCTTCCCCGACATCCTTCCTCCCCCTCGTCTCCTCTCCTCTCTCGTCCTTCGCTCTCTTTGTACATCTGCCCGACTTGGAATGCATGTGTCGATTGCCGCTGGCGAGGAAGGGAACCCTGAAAAACCCGACCTTGCCCAGTTGGGCTCCTTCCCTCAAGTTGTGCTTTCCTTTTAGAAACACCTTTGCAAGAAAAGTGGTGCACACCTCAGAAGAGGGGGAACGGCTTTATTCTTGTGCTGCTTTAATGTGGGTAGCAGACGGGACTGAGGCGGTCGTGCCAGTCTGACGGGCTAATGGGGAGCTCCGGTGGCCGGAGGAGCCTTCCTCTAAACCCCGAGGTGCGGCGTTCCTTTGGGTTAGACCTCAGACGACAGTAATGCCCTGGTGGAGGCAGCTGAATGCAGCTAAGGACCCCGACTGTTTCCTGATGGCTGGGCCCACCATCCTCAGTTCAGGGCGAGCAGAGTGGAAAGCCTGCCCAAGCCTTTTAAAGTAGAGCTTTTTGTATTTGCACAGGGAGTCTCTACAGAATCACCCTCTCAGATTCTGATGCCTTGTTAGGCTGTTTTGTTGTTGTTTTGTTATTTGACACTGAGTTGTAGAGCATCAGTTTGCTCTTCTGAAGTCTAGCCGACACCTGGCTCCCATGCCTGTTGGATCCTTTGAATTTATTTATTTTTTGTAATCTCATTCTGTATGACAGTCCTATTGCTGAAGCTTTCTTCTAGCTGTCAGAGCTTGACCCTTATGATAAATTCTTTTTCTCTAAGACGAAAACAAAAAAGCCACGTTCTTCCCTGGAACTCATTATTGCAAAAGAAAAAAGAAGACGACGTATAAAATCAGTACATCTAAATCTTTAGTAGCCATTCAGGAAAGCAAAGAAGCAGATTTGTGCTGAATTCAGGTTTGGAGTGGAATTACATAGAAAGGAGGGAGTTAATAACATATTGGCCTCAAAGTCTTGTTAGTTGGCGTGTTCCTCATTTCTCAAACATGTCAACTTCCTCCTTCCCATGGCTAACTCAGCTGGGGACCGCCATCTGAAATCTGTCTGTGGTGGAAGGACTCCAGTGCTTTGGGGAGCAGGGAGCAGATACAATAACCTTCTTTTGGAAACTGCGCTTTATTCTTTCCTCTCCTACCTCACATCCAAATCTGGTTTCTCCTCATGCTGCATAATTAATGCTGATAGTAGCATAGTACATGAACAAACTGTAAAAGCTGAAAGTGGAAGCTCAGTATGGAATGCTCATTTAGGCAAGGCAGTTTTGAAAGCTAAGCAGTGTAGTCTGTCTTTGGGAATGAACGACAGAGCTGCAATTCCTTACACTCTTTCTGTGCCTAGAGGTTTTGATTGCATGTAAATTGGATATGGAATAATGCCTGAAACAGCAGGGTAGAGTTCATTCAATCCAAGGGCAGGAGAGGATGCCCCGCAGGACACTTGCACATTCCCTACCTCCTCATCCGTCCTGGCTAGCTGAGGTGTTCAGCTCCAGGGAAGTTCAGAATTCAGTAATCCTAGAGGCTGAAGGGACTTTAGACGTCATTCAGTCCAACCTCCCACCTATTGTTTGAACTCCCTTCTACATCTTTCTGACATGGTTGTCCAGCCTAGCACTTCCATAACATGGAACTTGTGTACTAAAGAATTATAGTTTTCTCATCATAAACACAAGTTTATATTAAAATGATTTCAGCTTTGTAATATTGCTGGTGTTTAGCTAATTCTTTGGGTGGAATACTAAAGAGTTCTAGGTTGTCATCAGAAGACCTGGGCTCCATTGTTGCCCATACCACTAAATCTCAGTATTTCCTCCAACAAGTCCAGGCCTCCTTGGTCTTCAGTTTTCTTGTTCCTTGTAGGAAGGCTCAGTATCCTTTAGGGGATTTTTTTCTAGTTCTGAAATCTGTCATTGTTGCACTAATAGCAATGTAAATTTAGCTTCCTAGGAAGTTAACAAGCTGCCATTATTAAGACATGAAGTTTGGAGAAATGACATTCAGTACATTGTAGGATCATAATTTGTTATTTGGGAGATGGCCAAAAGGGCCTGCAATACTTTCAGTATTGCTCCCCATCTACCTTGGGCTACTTACATAACTCTTTTGGATCTCAGTTTTATCATCTGTGAAATGAATGGGTGAAATGAATAGCTTTAAAATTCTGTGATTCCAAGAATAGTTGGAACAGATGATTTTTGACACCTCTATTAGGTAAACATTACTTTTGTTTTGGTATCCGTGGTATAATTTGGCATTGTGGTATGTGCTGGCATTTGTGGTGGTGTCTGAATTTCTTAAATGAGACCCCTAGCTAGAAATTAACATCACATCTAATTTAAAAATTTGGACCACTAGTGTCCCATGTTTCATCTTTACTTCTCTGAATTACCTTATGAGTCCTAAGATTTAGTAGACTCAGATAAGAGAGAGGGGAGGGATGGGAAGGGCCACAAGAAATACCTGACTTGTTTAGTGAACTTTTGAGAGAAAAAGATATCAGCCTTCTTTGTGTGGATTTAGAGCACAAAGCCAGGAGTTGGGTGAAAGTTGCAGAGGGGAAAGTATAGAATTGTTAACATGGAAGACTTCTGACAATTGGAACTGTTTCTGTTTCCTGTAATGAGAGGCAGGGCAGGTATTTCTGAGAGATGTAGAGGAAACATAAACAGACAATGTGGACTATAAGAGAATGGCTTAGAAATGCAACATATAAGTCCATAGAATGTTCATCTACTTTAGAGAAACCATATGAGCCAGAAAAGCAGCTGTCTTATTGGAACAGGTATTTGGGAAAATTGTCAAACTCTGAATGTCATCCTTTCATTGTGATTCTAGTTTACTTTCAGCCCAGAGTGACCCTAGAAGGTCTAGATTGGACCTCCAACCAGGACCTTAATAAGAGTGGAGGTAAAGTTATTGATAAACCCATTAAGAGCCAAGACTAGAACTCGATGCTATTCTCTTAGGCTGACGAAGGACCAGTCCCCAACACAATTTGAATATAGGTTTTCCAGCAGTTAAGTCCTCTTAACTATATTGACTAATCCACATTTTACTATCTTTCCCACTGGGATAACATGGGACCTTACAAATGCTGTAGAGATATTAAGTTCACACTGCATTATAGAAATAAATGCCCATCAAAACCTGTTATTCCGTCAGTTAATATTAGGAAGATTTCAGCTACACATGTGAGAGTTCTTTTGTATTTGAGCTGGTCAGTTAACTAACTTATTGTTCCTTGTAGACCCTTCTTGCAGCTAACTTTTGTAGCTAACAAGCTTTGCTGTTCAAAATAAAGACAGTGTCTGGTAAGTTTGCAAATTAATCATCCTCCATCCAGCAGTAGGAGGGCTAGAACAGTTAAAGAAGCCTTGTAGTAGAAACTTGAAAGAGTGGGTTTAAAGAGGAGGGCCTCAGGCCCCTCTGTGCCCCTGGGAATACCACATTGGAAAGAAGCCTTTATGTATAAAAGAAAGCAAGGAAGGCAGGTGGCATGGATTGTGTACAGAGCCCAGGAAATGACAGGAGGTGACCTAAAGATAGATTCTTTTTTCCCACCATTCATCCAGTTTATTTACTCTATAAACATGTATTGAATGTCAGGAATTCTTCTGTGTATAGAAAATTTGGCTTCCCTTGTGGCTGAGCTGGTAAAGAATCCACCTGCGATGCAGGAGAACTGGGTTCAATCCCTGGATTGGGAAGATCCCCTGGAGAAGGGAATGGCTACCCACTTCAGAATTCTGGCCTGGACAATTCCATGGATTGTATAGTCCACGGGGTCGCAAAGAGTCAGACATTACTGAGTGACTTTCACTTTTACTTCAAAAAATAGAAAATACAGAAGTGAAAAAAAATGGATAAAAATGCCTGCCCCAATGGAGTTTATATCAAGTACTGTAGTTATTTTCTAGTAGGTTATAGAATAACTACTTTTAGTAGGCTGTGGGATAAACACTTTGGGCAGGCTGCTAGCACTGGTAGGTAAATGACAGAAAGTACACTGCAGAGTGATGGAGAGCCGTATCCTTTGGGTGACACCAGGCATTCTGTTCCAAGTGCAGTTCTTATGTTTAAACTACTTGATGAACAGTAAAATAGGAGGACAGATGGAAAGAGACTCAGTTGGAAACATTCTATAATGCTTCTTTCAGTTACTGAAAACACTGACTTTAATAAATAAACATTGATGAGTCTTATGAATATATTATATGGAACTTTGGAGAAATTAATTTTGAGTAGGGATTAGTCATTGAAATGATATCAAAAGTGCCAACTGTTCTTACTTAGCCTTAAGTTAATTGAAAAAAATTTTTAATTAAAAATTTTCATTAAAAGCAATCCACACTACTTTTCAAATATATGTTCCTCGTTTATGTAAATGGAATCCTAATATTATATACTGCCTGCAATAAACAAAAGGGAAATGAATGTTCTAGTGTTTTGTTTTTATGAAGTTAAGAATGATAGAATTTTAGATATGTGAAGATTATGATTCTGTAGTCCTATTGTTCACTTGTATAAATCATTCGGGATTGAATTCTTAAAACTTGAAATAGAATATGTCCTTGTGGTAGAAGCATTTTTCCTTTAATGAGATAAACAGAGATATCAAAGACAGTGGGACATAAATACTTTGTCATTTTACTCTCTGCAAGAAAGAGAATGTAGGAGGATTGGTAGGAATTTATTGGGTCTCTTCCTCACTCTGCTAATGATTTATCTGTTTTCCCTGTTGGCTTATTTTCCATGAAATTAATAGTCTGTACAGGACCCACCAAGTTCTACCTGACACAAAAATAGATTGATGATTTTCTCCAGCTCATTTGTAGACCAAAGTATCATTTGTGTTAGAATAATTATCTCCCAAGAGCAGATGTATCTGGGAAATCTGGGAGGCGAGCACTGTTTCTCCTTCCTGACCCATTAGTTTACACACTGTTCTCGGACCTTCTCTTGGACCAGAAGATGCTGCTGGCAAAGGGATTCTTCAGTTTTGGGGGTGCTGGGGAGATCATTAGGACTTCCTTTTTCTCTCTTCATTTCTCAAGGCAGTGGTCTCTGAAACTGTCTTAAGCGCCACTCTATGTAATTTATATTTTTTCATTTAAAAATTAGATACAGGAACTGTACTTATGTGGGCTTCCCAGATGATACAGTGGTAAAGGATCCGCCTGCCAATGCGGGAGCTGCAGGAGACGTGGGTTGGATTCCTGGGTGGGGAAAATCTCTTGGAGGAGGAAATGGCAACCTACTTCAGTATTCTTGCCGAGATGATCCAATGGACAGAGGAGCCTGGCGGACTACAGTGCATGGAGTGCAAAGAGTCAAACACGACTGAGCAATTGAGTATGCTTGCACACTCTGTACTGAAATATATTGTCCAAAAATTTCATTTGTTTTTTCATACACTTGTGTGGGAAACCGAACGAACTTTTGGGCCAACCCAATACATCACGAAACATGAATGAACACAAACCTTGAAGGGATGGGGTAATATTAATAAATAGAAAAAAAGTTTATCTATGTTCCAGGAGGTACATAAGAGGACTGCTTATGTACCGCCTGGCATATCCCCCTTTCTCTTGGAAGACTGCTTCTCTCATTGCCCATCAGCAAAGCCTGAGTTCCTCATCTGGGCAGAAGATGGATTGTTCCTTTACTATCGTGGCTGACCTCTGTGGTGGGTCTCCCAGCACCATTGTATCACATATTCATCTTGCACAGGGGAGAGAAGATGCATTTTATTTCTGTATCATTTCTGACATGAAACAGTATTACCTGTGACTTTATGATTAAACAACTGCTAGCTCATACTACACAGCTCTTAATGACTAGATTTGTAGTTTTGTGCTGCAGTGTCTTGAGGCTGAACGTACCTGAGGGTGACATCCTATGCTTCAACACATCCTATTGATAACACTCCTGAAGGTTATCTTGCATAGAAATTAAATTCTCACTTGCCTCTCTGATATAAAAAAAAGACATTTGCTTCTATTCTTTCCATCTGCACAGAGAAGTCACCTTTTAATAGTGATTCATAAACACAAAAGTGGATGGTGCTTTAAGTGGTTTGTGATCAAAATTGTCAGAGTCAATGACATTTGTATCTACCATGTCTCATGGATTACATTTAGCAATGGCCTTGAGGGGAACAACAGAAGAGTTTTTTGCTATGCCATAGAACGTTCACATCCAGTCATACTAGAGTTGCTGTGATTTTTTTCTTAGCTCCTGATTTCTCTTCTTCAAAGCTCAGAAAGAGCCCTTAAACCCCATCAGGCAGACTACTCATAATTGCAAGTGTTCTTGATTGCAAGAGAAGAACACTTGTTGGGGGACATCCGGGAGTTACATTTCACTGAGGAAGTAACTGAGATGCCCAGTGTCAATGGTAAATGGCAAATGATGGTGAGTGGCCACATTGAAGGAATTTAGGCTGGTCCTAGAGTTTTCCCAACAGTTATCAGGAATGAACTCTCCTTTCCTCTTTGCCACCTGCAGTGCAGTATACCCCAGGTAACTGAGCTGTGACCTCTGCCAAGCAAGCTGTGACATCAGGTTGGCAGTGTCCTTGAGCCCATCTTTCTTGTGTCCATCTTATCTTTCAGAGAGATTCCATTGTCGTCCTTTGATACTCAATTATGTGACCATCTGAGGCCTATTTTCTTGTATTATTTGCTGTTAAAAGAATAAAAATAATCTGATTTGGTCATCCCCTTCACTTCCCTCTCCCTTGCAGAATAAACTGGTGCGATGGAAGGAAAAAGTTGAAAACAACTAAGCTGGAGGTTTGGCAAATAGTACAAGTAGCAAATGTATCTCCTTTGGAGTAAAACATTAGCTCATTAATTTGGGGACAATTCAGTTGAGATCATCACTTGCTTTAAGTGTCACAAATTAGTTTTTTCTACTATATATATATATACATATACACATATTTATATGTATTTTAAAAAAAGCATACCATTACTATTGTCTAAAGCTTTGCACAACTGGTTGTAAAGATTTTTATCAAAATAAAGGCACCTGACAGTAGAAAATGGACTTTATCTTCAAAACCTGGTAAAATTGATGCTGGTTTATTATTTTTTTTCACTTTCTTATAGTGCTTCCCTGCGGTTAAAAGTGATTGCAGTGATTAATCTGTTTTATTGCAAGTTTTAACTAAAAAGATGTAACTGAACTTCTTGGAGCCCGAGAGAGTCAGCATCAGCCATCACGAAGCTGACAGCCTTTGTTTGCTGTAGAGTACCAGGAAACTCCAGGCTGCACTCCATCTTTCTTGTAACTCATCCAGATAAGCTGATTGCAGACGAAACAATAATGTCATGGGGACACCCATCAGGAAATGCATTAGCAATGAAAAAAGGGGAACAATACAAACCATATTTCAGTTTCCGTTATCTTGACTGACTGAGGATACGCTGAATTATTTTCTGCAACTTGCTGGATGTCCCTCAGTGTTCAGACTTTTAAGTGTTTTGTTCATGGGGAAAAATCAATCAACTCATTTCTCCTCTAAGGACCAAAAGGATGTAATCTGTTCCCTTCTGGTTCCACCAGGTTGTTTGATACCATACAGGTAGACAGGGAAGTGATTCCAGAAATATGTGAGAAATTTTGAATGTATAGATAATCCAGAAGGCTTTACTGTCCCTTTAAATAGGTCCCTCAACTGTAAATCAACACTGATGCTTCCATCTGCCATGCCAGAAAACACTGACATATATTCTTAGGGTCTTTAACTGGCAAGATTGAGGGAGTGAGGATGGGGGTAGGGGTAGGAGGCTGTATGTGACTTGGATCTCTTTTGCCTGTATTTTAAGAAATTTTTATTTGGTGTGGGGGATGTAAGCATTTGCTTCATTCAGAAATCAGTAAATGTTACTGAGTGTTGAAAAGAAATGCTTTTGAAAATAAGAGACTGCTTAGTGAAACACGTGGGTGCTGTGTCCTCCTTGCCCTGTGAGGTTTTGCTGTCTCTAAGGACACCCTCAGTAGTGAGTAAGAGGGTCTGAGGAGGTGGGTTAGGGCTTTTGGTTAATTTGAGTTTGAATGCCATTCCTTACGTTCTCACAGTTTTGAAAACTCCTTACAGTAATGTTTATAGTTGTCATGGAATTTTTAGCATGGGCATCCTATTAAATGGTATTCAAGGAAGTTATCCTGAAAAACAACAGGATTGATCACTTGTCATGGAATTGAAAGATTATGAAACTGATCATCAGAGCAACAGTTTGACTCAGCAGAAGATAAACTGTAGGAGAGGAGAAACTAAAAATATAATGGCCAACGGCAGTAATGGAGTCTGGGTCAATCAAAGTTCAGTATTTGTTTTATGCCACTAATACTTAGTCACTTATTCCCCGTGGTTTGATCCTTGCATCTAGGGATCCTTAGCATTTTAGGGAAACTTTGATGTTCAGACAATGGAAATGTTGGTTGAAAGAAGCTAAAGCTAACAAATACTAGAGAAAGAAAGAGCTAGGCTGAATTCAAGTGGCAGAAGAAGCGACAGTGATTGCCGATAAGAACGTTTCTGAAAAATATTGTCTTTTCAGTTTTTTGAAAGAAACAAAACCAAAAAGGCACAAGGAAATCGCTTACTATTCAGCAGTAGAAGATAGAATCCAGGCAGAAATGTCTGCTGAAGAAGCATCAAAGTCGTATTTCTTTCCTTTTTTTCTCAAGGGTTACCTTTTGTTTCTGAAAGAAACTCAAATTGGTTGGAGGAAAAGGGTAAGCACATGTTGAATTAAAGATTCATAGAGTTGAAAGGAACTTTGAGCCGTGATCCTCACCCAGGTTTTTTACTGTGATGCTGTGATAGAGAATTTTCTTGTGTGCTGCACACTTCTGCCCATTACATGTAATTCCTGGCATACCAGCTCTAACTCTCTGTTTTTCACTCAGAAAGTGTGTTTTAGAATGTCTGTGAAGAAGGGAATGTTGCTATCAGCAAAATCTCAAATAAGTTTTAATTTATAAAATAGACTCTAGCTTTTGCACAGGGGGAGTCCTTTGATCTTATGTAGAAGAAACTTAGAGAAAGCAGTCTGATTGACTGTGGGAGTGGAGGCTTTATCCAGTTTGTGTATTTTTTAGGGGTGAGGCTTGTACAGGAAGCTGATGGATACCATGAGCATGTGTACTTCAATCTCCCAAAATCATCCCCAGGCACCACCTCTGATTTGGAAATTGGGAACTTTATTAAGAACTCATTACTTGTTAGTCTTCTGAACCCCTCCCAATGCACCTGATTTGAGAAAGTTAAAAAAAAAATGACAGGAGGAATCATAAAAGGTCACAGTTTCATTTGCCCTCCAACTGTAACAGAGTTATTGAAATAAATCTGTCTGAGAGACCCTGAGAGGCATTAAACAGAGTTCACAATTCAGTAAACCATATACAGATGATCCTGCAGTCATAGTTGAATAGGCCATGGGGGAAATTGAATGTTCCTTACTAATATGCCCCAGATTTTCATTCTGGAAATTTGTGGCATGGGTGTTTTTTAGAGCATGTTTTTATTTATTCAATTATCATGCAGTTCTTGTTTTAGCACTCTTTCTGTTCTATTTGCAGGTTAAAATGGCAGACCTATTCCTCCCCCATCCCCCGGCTAAGTATTGTCCCATATTTGTAGGTGTCTGGAGTTTTTAATTCCTGAAAAGGTCAGATATGAAACATAATTTTGGTTGTAAGTCTAATTTTTAAAAATGCTATTAATAAAATACTTGATAAACATTTATCCACTTGCGTAAGCAGGTTTACTAAAGATTTTTTAGTGCTAAATAATAGAAAACTCAGATAAAAATGACTTAACTTACAAGAAAAATGTGTTTTCACCCATAACAAGAAGTCTAGAGGAAGCCTGTACCTAGGCTGGTCAATTGAAGATTGAGTTCTGTTGGGCTTTAGTTGTTGCAGCATGGGCAATTTTGCCTTCAGGCTTGTCTCTTCCTGGTCACCAGCAGGACTGATGGTCACTTCCTCACCCAACAGTAGTTCAAAGGCTAAAGCAGGAGAAAGGCCATGCCCCCTTTTTCCTAAAACATTCTTAGAATGAATGTAATGCCCCAGAAGGCTCCCAGATTTCCCACAGACCTCATTGGTTAGAATTATGTCACATGACCATTCCTAAACCAATCCCCAGTGAACTGAATGGAATTATCATGATCCCCTTAGACCAATCAAGCTTCTCATGACAGAGGCTAAGATTTCAGTGTCCCCAGGAGGCACTTGCCTGCCTGATACCTGAAGGAAGTCTGGCTACTGTTAGCTAAAGGAAGTGTGGCTGCTTCAGTGCTGCTGTAGCGTGAAGTCCAGACAGTGGTCCAGTCCTACCTGTGATCGTTCCATAGGGAGAACAGGACTGAGAGAACCCAGATTTCTTGCTGGTGCTTCTAGATTTACCACATTCCCATCTACAACCTGCCCTGATGGGGATAGGGAAGTAAAAGAACATCTTTTTCCTCTATATCCCTAAATTCTCAGATTGTTGTTGTTGTTCAGTTGCCCAATCGTGTCCAACTCTTTGTGAGCCCATGGACTGCAGCATGCCAAGCTTTCCTGTCCATCACCGTCTCCTGGAGCTTGCTCAAACTCATGTCCATTGTGTTGGTGATGCCATCCAACCATCTCATCCTCTGTTGTCCCCTTCTCCTCCTGCCTTCAATCTTTCCCAGCATCAGAGTCTTTTCTAATGAGCTGGCTCTTCACATCAGGTGGCCAAAGTATTGGAGCTTCAACTTCAGCATCAGTTCTTCCAATGAATATTCAGGACTGACTTCTTTTAGGATTGATTGGTTTGATCTTCTTGCAGTCCAAGTGACTCTGAAGAGTCTTCTCCAGCACTGCAGTTGGAAAGCATCAGTTCTTTGGTGGTCAGTCTTCTTCATGGTCCAGATTTCATATCCATACATGATTACTGGAAAAACCATAGCTTTGACTGTATGGACCTTTGTTGGCAAAGTGATGTCTCTGCTTTTTAATACAGTGTCTAGGTTTGTCATAGCTTTTCTTCCAGGGAACAAGTGTCTTTTAATTTCATGGCTACAGTCATCATCTGCAGTGATTTTGGAACCCAAGAAAATAAAGTCTGTCACTGTTTCCATTTTTCCCCCATCTATTTGTCATGAAGTGATGGGACCGGATGCCATGATCTTAGTTTTCTGAATGTTGAGTTTTAAGCCAGAGGCTCTGTAGTTCTTCTTCACTTTCAGCCATGAGGGTGATGTCATCTGAATATCTAAGGTTATTGATATTTCTCCTGGCAATTTTGATGCGAGCTTGTGCTTCATCCATCCCAGCATTTTGCATGATGTACTCTGCATCAAAGTTAAATAAGCAGGGTGACAGTATACAGCCTTGATGTACTCCTTTCCCTATTTGGAACCAGTCTGTTGTTCCATGTCTGGTTCTAACTGTTGCTTCTTGACCTGCATAAGGTTTCTCAGAAGGCAGATAATGTGGTCTGATATTCCCATCTCTTTCAGAATTTTCCAGTTTATTGTGATCCACACAGTCAAAGGCTTTAGCATAGTCAACGAAGCAGAAGTAGATGTTTTTCTGGAACTCTCTTGCTTTTTCGATGATCCATCGGATGTTGGCAATTTGCTCTCTGGTTCCTCTGCCTTTTCTAAATCCAGCTTGCACATCTGGAATTTTTTAGTTCACGTACTTTTGAAGCCTAGCTTGGAGAATTTTGAGCATTATTTTGCTGGCATGTGAAATGAGAGAAATTTTGCAGTAGTTTGAACATTGTTTGGCACTGCCCTTCTTTGCAATTGGAATGAAAACTGACCTTTTCTAGTCCTGTGGCCACTGCTGAGTTTTCCAAATTTGCTGGCATATTGAGTGCAGCACTTTCACATCATCATCTTTTAGGATTTGAAATAGCTCAGCTAGAATTCTGTCACCTCCACTAGCTTTGTCTGTTAAATTCTCAGGTTGGGTTCCTGTAAATTGACGGATAAAAGACAAATGAAGACAGAAAAACAGAAGTTAACGTGTGCATCATGCATATGGAGCCCTCAGAGACTGGTAGCTCAAAGTGGTGTTTAGGACTTAGGTTTATATGACATCTTAATGAAAGAACAGTACATTTTTAGAGAAGTGGTAAGACAAAGGAAAAGGACTTTGAGTTCCTAGGGCTGACAGATTGTGGGAAGGCAAATATTAAGAGAGACTGGTGGAAAATCAGGGCTAGAAATTAGCAAGGATTGTTATGTAGATTCCTCTGCTACCATCTCTTCACTGATGAGAATCTAGAGTCATCTCTGGTAATTAACTTCTATCCTTGGTAGAAGAAGGAGGTAGGACCTTTATAAATTTGTGTCCTGCTTTTAGGCAAGTAGGAGAAGGGCAGAGTTTTTCTTGTATCTGCTTCTTCTCGATTGCCTTCAGCTCAAAATGATTCTTATATCAGAGTGACATATTTGGGAGCAGCATATTCTATTTTTCATGGGATATTGAAGCACCCTGAAAGCTTTGTGCTTTGCTTTTCTAAAGGCTGGTTGGTGACTCTTTAATCTCTAGTAACCCAGGGACTGCATGGTTGTTTTTATGGAGGCTTCTTCATAATTGCACTTAACAAAATGGAATGTGAAATTTTCAAAACTATACATTTTAGAGAATTTTGATGCACTCTTAAGATCTGATAGTACAGTTGCTATAAATTTAATACACATTGGGTTGATGAGGTCAGTGTTGTTCAAAGCTGGAAGGTCACCTAAGGAAGTGGTTGTTCAGCAACATGTAATTCTGTGTTTGGAGGAATGGGATGGAGGGAGAGCATATTAAGATGAAGCTCAAGCATCTCAGCAGGAATGTTCAAGTCACAACACTCCAGGGCACTTCACCTTTCCTGATGGAATTGCTGTGCTCCTCTTGGACCCTTTATTTGAAACTGAGAGGCCTATTTATTAAAGCTTGATACCTCTTTACAATAGGAATTACAAAGCAAGAAAACAATTTGAACTACTGCAGATGGGCTGAGCTAGCAGGATTTCAGCCCAGAAGCCTCAAAAGATGGTGTAGAGCCACAAGGTATGTGGGAGGACATATTTTAGGACCACCAGATTGCATGCCAATTTGCAGGTTCAAAAAAAAAAAAAAAAAAGTGGAGAGGCAGGAAATAAAGGAAAGCAGGAAAGAGCAAATGAACAACTATTCGGTAGATCTTTGAGGAACCAACCCTCTAAGATCTTATTTCTTTAAATATCTATCAAGTTCATTTATCTTTCTGAAATACAATCTTATCATGCCTTTACTTTGATTAAAAATCACTGTCTGATGGATTCCCCAATAAGGTAAAAATAGACTGACCGAATGATCCAGCAATTCCATTCCTAGGAATATACCCTAGAATGGAATATACTCTAGAATGGAAAACAGGGGCTCAAACAAAAGCTTGTATATGAATATTCATAACAGTGCTGTTCCAAATAGGCAAAAGGTGGATACAACCCAAGTGTTCATGAGCTGATGATGGTTAAAGAAAATATGCTATGTCTATATAATGGAATGTTAAAAAGGAATGATGTACTGATACATGCCACAGCATGGATGAACCATGAAAATACTATACTCAGTGAAAGAAATCAGACACAAAAGGCAAAGTAGTATATGATTCCATGACTATGAAATATTCAGAATAAGCCATAGAGATAGAAAAATAGGAGGGAAGAATGGGGACGTGACCAATTCATGGATATAGGATTTTCTTTGGGGCTGATAGAAAAGTTCTAGAGATAGATCGTAGGAATGGTAATAAAATGTACTAAGAAATAAGACATTACATGCTTTAAAATGGCTAATGGGGTCAAAACCAAGCAAAACCGAAACAAAATCATTACACTGCCCATATCTAAAAGTCTAAACTTCTTCGAAGTTCATAAAAAGCCTTCTCCTTGTGGCTCTAGCTCCTTTCCTTATGTACTCAGACACTTCTCCTTGAAATCTGGGGTCAGGCCTCGCCAGACCATTTGCTCTTCTTTCAGTTTGTATGCCCTTCACTCTGTGTCATTGTGGAATTTGTTTCTTCTGCCTGAAATGCCACTGCTCCTTGTCCATTTGGTCACTCCTTGAAGGCTTCCATTGTTTTTTCCTCTCTAGATTTCCTTGACTCTCCCCTTAGTCTCTCATTACCTGCAGAATTAATTGCTTTATTAGTTAGGACCCCAGTGTGCTTTGTACATATCTCTATATTATTACTTTCTACATTGTATTGTGGGGTTTCCCAGGTGTTGCAGTGATAAAGAACCACCTGCCAATGCAGGAGACACAAGAGAAACGGGGGTCTGATCCCTGGGTCAGGAAGATCTCCTAGAGTAGGAAATGCCAACCCACTGCAGTATTTTTGCCTGGAAAATTCCGTGGACAGAGGAGCCTGGCAGCCTACAGTCCATGGGACCACAAAGAGTTGGACACAACCGAGCAACTGAGCATGCAGGCACATTATATTGTGGTTTATTTCCTTGCCCACTTTGCTCCCTACCTAGGTTGGGAACAATGCCACTTAACTCAGTATCTGGCACATGGCTATCTTCCCATGGAATAGTTGTTGAAAAAATTTCACTGGATTGATTCAAATCACCATCATATTTGGTCCATTCTTTTTCACCCACCCACTCATTCAATTCAAGGAAAGGGAGAAGAGAGACTTATTCTGAGCTTTCAAAGACTAGGACACTAATAATTCAAGGAAGGCAAAGCAATTGGCATTTTAAAAGAGCAGTGATAATATTATATAAAACAAAACATTTATGGTTGCTTTTGTTTGTGATGTATTCTAAAAACCACTGTAAAACTAACAGGGTGCTTCTCTATGGAGGATTTTCCTCACAAAATGTTCTTCAGTTCAGTCGCTCAGTCGTGTCCGACCCCATGAATCGCAGCACGCCAGGCCTCCCTGACCATCACCAACTCCTCATGTTCAAACTCATGTCCATTGAGTCGGTGATAACATCCAGCCATCTCATCCTCTGTCATCCCCTTCTCCTCCTGACCTCAAATCCGCCCCCAGCATCAGGGTCTTTTCCAATGAGTCAACTCTTCACATGAGGTCGCCAAAGTACTGGAGTTGCAGCTTTAGCATCAAAGAAATCCCAGGGCTGATCTTCAGAATGGACTGGTTGGATCTCCTTGCAGTCCAAGGGACTCTCAAGAGTCTTCTCCAACACCACAGTTCAAAAGCATCAATTCTTCAGCGTTCAGCTTTCTTCACAGTCCAACTCTCACATCTATACATGACAACTGGAAAAACCATAGCCTTAGCAAAAAGATTACATTTTTTGTTATGATTTTCTCATCTTTCAGCTTATATCTCATAGCAGGAAGTCCCTACCTTCAAGGAACTTTTCCTTTATTCTCTCACAGGACCTGACTTGGTGGTTTTTCAGATACTAGGAACTCAATAGCTAGGTAGTGTTTCCCCAGGTTTATTCTGTATTTCCTTGTACAGTTTTGGCTTATTAAATGTTCCATTTTTCAGTATCACTGTTCAAGTCCAGTTACATACTTCCTTTCACCAGAAGCACAAGAGCTGGAATAATGAATCACTGAAAGACTCTTGGTGGCTGCCCTTCATCAGGCTTGTTTCTGAGCTATTTGGATGCTGTGTCAGATGTCTTAGGCAGGAGACTGTTGGCTGACAAAAAGCCTGGAAGACCATGTGGGGTTCAAGTGTGCTCTTTGGGCTCTTCAAGCTTATATAGCTCTCCAAGAGACTGGTAGCTTTTCTGGCATGCTGAAATCATCTCCCTCTCAGCAAGTTTATTTTGCGGTTTATTGAGGTGACAGGAGTCAGAGCCTCTGGGCATCTCCTTGCCTCTGCTATTAACTAGCTATGTGACCTTGGGCGAGTCACCTCTCCTCTCAGATCTTCATTTTCTCATTTGTGCATATAGGGGTTGGACCGGTGTAACCTGCTGGGTCTTTTGCAGCATTAAGTGGCAGTAATTATAGGATGCCCAGCAAAACAGCAGCTTAATTAACTCAGCAAAGTGTAAGGATAGAGAAAGGTCATTTCTCTCTAGAAGCAGGTAAGCATTAGAACAAGCCAAATCTGAGAACCTTTCTCTCTTTTCAATTGTTCACCCACATTTCTTTCCTTTGCTCTTTTGAATGTGACATGCTTTCTTTTTGCTAATTTTCTTTTTCGTTTCCCGAGGGTTTCAAAGGAGAAAGCAGGACTTTCCGTGTTGTTCTAGGAATTCTTTTCTGCCCAAGTAATGTTTGCCATTTGGTTGGAAGGACTCAACTGTATAATTTTTTTTCTTCTTAGATAATTTTGCAGGGAATTGGTAATAATAAGTTATACCTGGCTTTAGGAACTGAAGTTAGAGTTTATAATAGTAAAAAAGAAGTGCCCTTTAGAAAATTGTATTGTATAATTTAAATTTTGCCTTACTTGCTCATTTTAAACTTCTTTGAAGAAGTTTGAAAGATTTTGATGAAAGAAAAAAATCATACACATTTTTTTCTGTTACTACAGGTAAAAAAAATCCTGCATTTATTCCTTTTTTGCTTCATGACAGTATTTAATACTCACAAGCACGTGAAGTCAGAGAAATCCACAATTATCTACTATGATTCATTTTGTTCAAAGGTTTTAGAGATGTACTCTCTGAATTTAATAATCCACTGTGTTAAATACCTGGAAGTTATATTTGATCACTTTAATTCATATTATGAATCTTGATTATTCACTTGGTTTTTTTTCTCCCCTCAAGTGATATTTTAGGTGGCTTGCCACATATTGTAACTGGCATAATAGTTAATTTCACTGGCATAATAGTTAATTTCACTGAAAGCCCTATTCAAAAAATTTGAATTTAATGTGACTTTCCTTGCCCCCCAATTTTCTCTTTTATGTAGATGAAAGGATATGCCCAGGTAAACTTCTTTAGGGATCCCTGGCAATGATTATAATGGTAGATCTGTTGCTCCACTTCTGATATTTGATTGGACCAGTTGTTTTCACTTAAATCCTTCCAGACAAAGCAGAGATGGGTAGACAAGATAATCATCTGAGTTATCCTCAACACAGTTGGTCTGATCTTACTGAGAGAGAGCGTGAGATCCAGAAGACAGTGTGTATATATGGTCTGGAGGTTGAGCATACCACCACCTCACCGTTCCCCATCATAAGCATTTGGGTCATTTGGAAGACTTAGAAATTTATCTAAGAGGAAGAAAAAAAGAGAGAGAGAGAGAGAGAGAGACCTGTTTTGATTGGTGATGGTGAAGATGGGGGAGACAAAATTCCAAGGAGAAAGAGTCATCACATAACGGTCTTCACTGTTGTCTGTTGACTTGGAGATATATTTCTTAGAAAGTCTCTTCGTTCTTTTTGAATCTGTTTGTTTCCTTTAACAAACAGTAACACTAGGAAGACTCTTATAAAATCTGTGGGAGATAATGCACTAGGGAACTGAAATTACTCTGTAGAAGCCATATGACGAGTGTGATATTCATGGAGTTCATGAGGAAAAACACCGTAAATTTACATAGCAGATTCCTCCCATATAACTCAGAGCAGTTTTTACGAGAAAAAGGAGAAATGTTCTCTGACTCGCGTTGAGGAGAATAACATAGGGACTGCTGTTAATTACTGTTTGTATACAGAGGGGAAGATGGCCACGTGGAGTGGGGAGGAGATGAAGAACCCTGAGAACCGGGAACTGTGGGCCTGGTCCTGGCTTTTGTGCCACCCATGGGACCTTGGCAAGTCATTTAAACCTCTCTAAATCCAAGTTTCTCATTTTTAAAGTTGAACTTCATGATTGCAGAGTTTTCCAGATTATCATTTTTTTATGGTTTATTTATAGTGTCTGGAAGGAAAAGGTGAGTTTTCCAGAGAGCTAAAACCTACCTTTTTGTGCCTCAGAGACTTGTTTTTATCTAACTGGATGCATGTATTATTCAGTGGATTGCACACTTCTCATCTGCCTTCTGAAACAGAGAGCACTAAATTTAACATTTGCTGAATGACTCAAGGTTGTTGGTATGAACTATGATATGATAACTGGGATATAGCATATTAATATGATATGTTCCTTTTGGGAAGCATAGAGGTATGTGGAGCTATGTGACTCAAAACCAAAGGACGCGGTAAAACTATACTTTTCACAAAAATGATTGTGTTGGTTCTGATTTTTTTTTTTAATGCTGCTTTCTAAATATCACTTCCTTCTGTTCCCACTGTCTGTCTTGAGCTGTATTTTCTGTGTTCCACCTTGCTGCTTCTAATGGGCTAGGAACAGGGAGCTGTAGGTGAAGCAAGGTGGAGTTAGGTCTGAAGTTTGGGCAGATAGTCACAGGTGAGGTTTCTGGAGGGACTCCAGCATGTGAAGGTTTGGAGGCTTTCTTGGGTCACTGCCTGAGGCCTTTGGGGTGTTCTGTGTTGCAGGAAGAGACCCGTGGATAAAGTGTCCGGCTCTTCTTGTTTATGGAATGATCTAATGTTTGTGACCATCCTTCTGGGGGAGAAAGTAAGACTGGGAGCTGGGCAGAAATGACATAGCCCAAGGGACTAAAAAGGGCTCAAAAATAGAAAAAGGTCACTGAGAGGGCAGATGTGTGGGTCTGTGAGAGTACCAGGAGACTGACAGAGCGAAGTCTTGTTTGTAGGGCATCCCACAAGGTCAGCCTGTTCACAACCTTGACTTGCCAGCCATTCTCCACCATGACCTCCCATTTCCACCTTCTTTAGATGAAGCATGTACAGGGGGGTCTACTGTGGCAAGGTTAATTTAGGACCCCTGGATACTGAACTTCCAGTTAATTGTTATTCTATTGATCCTTAGGACCACTTGCCCAGTGGATTGAGAAAATGTAAATTGGTTATTCATTTTCTGTATATTTACATGTAAACACCACTTTATTAGCTTGCAAAATACAGTGTTGTCCATTTTAGCATAAACTTGGACACTGACTAATTTGTGCTTCTTTAATCTGCAAGCTTGGCAATTTGGGGCAGCTTCTTCCCTTTCGCATCCTCCCTCCCCGTGACCTCACCCCTCCCATCCAGCAAAGCCAAGAATGTTATTTTAGGCTGTAGGAACTATATTAAAAAATACCACTGGGTTTCTCTAAGCTTTTCTGAAGTTTTTAAATAAATAAATAATAAGGATCACCTGGGCCAGTCTCCCATGAGGCTGTTTTTGCTGTGTTTTCTGGGCACTCATGGAAGGACAGCAGTCAGGCCTGGTGCTATCCTGGGACCACAGCTGGTCCAATATGTGTCACTGGCTTCAGCCAGGATTATGTAGCTCCTGGGGCTGTGGGGAAAGCTAGGAGATGATCAGTAATTAGAGAAATAGAACCATGCTACCTCTTCTGGCATGGGAGTTAAGTGAGCAACCGTGTCCCACTTGTGTTGGAATTTTCCTCTCTTTTAACACCATCGGGAGGCATGAGGATGGGCACAGTGTGGAAGCAACTTCTGCTGTCTTCTCTTATAAGGCTGGCCCTCCTCACTTCTTGAAAAATACTGTCATAATCTCATTCAGGATTCTGGAATCATAGTCTTTGTAAAAGTGTAGCCTGTGGCCTTGTCTATCCACGGCTTTGCATTGGCTTCTTCTTTATTGATCTGAGCTGATAATCGTGCAGTCTGTGGGCTGGTTCTAATTGTTTTGGCTGTCTTAATTATGAGATTGTGCATGAACTGTTGTGTTCAAATAATTTCTCAGCAAAAAAAGGAATTGAATCAGCTCAAGAGTCCATGCGTCTACCTTGTTACTATCTGCTGCTGCCTCTAGCCCTTTGTGTCATGTTAAATGAATCATTTTGCTTCCTTGTTTTTTATTTTCCTCTCTGTGAACAGGGAGAGAATATTTATCTTGTGGCTTAAGATTTAGGGTCACTAAACATCATGCATTCACGAAATGTTAATTGTTGCCATCAGTGTGATAGGATGCTTCACGCTGTCTCCGTGGTTTATATCTTTCTTTCTTACTATGAACTTTCATTAACATGCGCCCGTTATAGAAAATGCAGAAAACTACAAAGAAGAAAACAAAAATCAACTGTAGCCCTCCAACTTACTTATATAATCCTGTTCAAAGTTTGATTTCTTTCCATCCAGTTTTTATGCAAATATATAAAGACATATATATATTTACTTTTATGTTATATGGAAGTATAGTTGATTTACACTGTTGTATTAGTTTCAGGTATACAGCAAAGTGATTCAATTATACATATACATGTATCCATTCTTTTTCAAGTCCTTTTCCTGTTTAGGTTGTTACATAATATTGAGCAGAGTTCCCAGTGCTATACAGTAGGTCCTTGTTGGTTATCCATTTTAGATATAGCAGTATATACATGTCAATTCCAAACTCCCTAGTGGTCCCTTCCTCCCACCCTTCCACCCTGGTCACCATAAGTACAGAGACATATTTAGATAATATGATATATACTGCCTTGTATCCAGGATTGAGCCACAAGAGTTTTCCAGTTTTAATCTTTTTTTAATATCTGCAGAGTATTTTAGTGGACTCATAGCCTTCTAGGTAACTAATCTTTCCGACTCTTGTCTCTCCTCCTATCCCCTTTTTTGTCCCCCTGATGGAATCATCTACTGGAGAGAAAACTTGATCCTATCACTTCCCTGCTTAAACCTTCTGTGCTTCCGATAACTTACTGGATGAGGCCTTGCATCGTAGGGGAGGGAGCTTTTCCTGTTTGGTCTCTGACAACCTCCCCTCTTAGCTCTTTATTTCTCACCATGTTCCATCTCACACAGTACTGAACCTCCTATCAGTCCCTGTAAACACTCCTTGCCTCTCTGCCTTCCCTTTTGCTATTCTTCTGTCTGGAATGCCCGTTGCTGCCTCTAATGTCACCACCCCTGTGACCTGGCTGACTCTGGCTCTGTTTTAAGATTCACCGCAGGAGATCTTCTCTGCCTTCCCCTGGTCGGGAACCTGTTTCTCTGGGCGGTTCTGTAGACACCTGCTTGTATCTCCTTCACTCAAATGACTCTGTGCCCACTCCCGTCCATTCTCCACACTAGGGGAAAAAAGGGAAGTGTTTTCTGGCTGTTTTTTTTTTTTTTTAATCGATTCTCATCATCGATTCTGGTCATTTACAATCTGGGGTGGATCCACTGAGGCTCACAGTGGAGTTTCACAGTGGAGATCCACCTTCAGGCTCTCTGTGATCTAGTCTTCACCACCCCTCTGGTACCATCTTCCCTGACACCTCCTCGGCCTCTGCACCCCAGTCTCACAGGCCTCCTTCTTCAAAGCCCTCGTGTGTGCCTTTCCTTCTGCTCCATGAGGATAATCCTGCTCAACCTTGAGACCTCAGAGTTCTTGGACTGTCCCACCTTGTCCTCAGCATTCAGACGCCCTCCTCTATGGTTTCCAGTCACTGCGTGCCTCTCCTTTATGTCAGAGTCATAATTTTGCATCTGCTTGTCCTATTAATTTCAACAATGCCACTGGCCTTCACTAGACTCTCTGAGGGTAAGACTTGTGTTTGTTTTCACTTATAGGTAGGATTGGATTGGGGGGAAGTCACAAGGTTCATTTGCTGATGTTAGAACTATTCCCAACACATCAAACTAGATAAGGCCAGGTCAGTCCCATGCCCCCAGGTGGGGGCAATGCAGGAGGTGATCAAACATCAAAAGTACCTGTGCTCCCTATAGTTTTGGAATAGCCTGTGAAATCAAAGGTAGCAGGGGGTGGGGCCACAATTTAATGTTAAGCCAAATGCGAGGAGAGGGCGCTGAGTGGAATGAAGAACATGCTGGCCCAGGCTGTCTGTTGGGAGCTGATGGATTACCTGGTGTGTGGTAGTGGAGGTGTGTGTGTGTGGGGGGGAGTCTGTCTGTCTGTCTGTCTCAGGGTGTATTTTGGCAGCTGGCCGGCTCTCTTTATGGTTTTAAGCCAGCCAGGCAGCTAAGTGGTGCAGCCAGAAGCAGGGAGCACTGCACGGGCTGATTTTATCTCTGCATATTGGCACTCCTGGGAGTTCATGGGGTTCTCTCAGTCCTTTTGCATTGCCTGATAAAAGTGAGGGCAACTGCTGACTGGGCTGCCAGGGTTCTCAGACGGTACTGTGCTGAGTCCTGAGCAAGAAGTCTCCAGATGCTCAGACCGGAGAAAACTCAGATACTTCTGAGCCTGGAGGAGGAATGGAAGTAGCCTTTCTGCTTCTAGTCCAGGGCTTTTAAGTTACCCCTAGAGGAGGCTGAGGGCTGTGGATGCCCTCAAACAGTGGCTATCTAGCCCTCGGCTTTGAAAAGCAGACGAAGGCAAAACCGAGGTCTCTGTAAAAGAGGATAATCCATAAAGGAGGTTGCCAGAGAGTTTTAAAGCATTTCTTATGATTTTTCTTAAATTAGGTTTTTCTTTTAATTACCTAGTTATCCTTCAGAAACTTGGAACAGTCCCACTCCTTATCAACATATTCCTTGTCAATTATGCACAGGCTCAGGCTTATGGTGCTGAGGGTGATGCTTAAGTATGAGGCAGCTGGAAGTTTTTCCCCTTGGGTTGAGGAGAGTGATAGGAATGCTAATGGGCTCTAGCTCTGGGCTGAGCTGGTAGCTGAAGGAGAGAACTCACTGAGCACAGGGCTAGGGGGCCGGGTGGGGAGCAAAGGAGAGGTTCATTGCTGCTGACCTGACTAGATGAGTGGAGGCTAAGGGTTAACCTGTAATTTTTGTATTCTGATCAACTCTGCCTACTTCCTGGATTCTTAGCGCCATATCCACAAATAGCTGATTAAAGTGATACCTAGCTGAACTGCCTATTGGCACTTTTTATTTTTCCTGCCCAGTTGTCTGTGTCTTTTATTCTGACTGATGTAAAATTAGGACTGGAAACATTTGGTGGGGATGTTTGGATGAGATGTGGGCTGAAATCTGGCAGTGTGTATAAGAGTGTGTGTGTGTGTGTGTGTGTTATAAGGTGCAGTGAGAACCGTAGTAAATAAGGGACAGCCCTGGACTATATTCAGGTTATCTTGTCCTGTGCTAGTCCTCCAGTAAGGACTTGTAATGCCTAGATGTGATAAGCAGAGGTAGAAACAGAGACTTACAGCTCTCCTGCACACTATCCCTGGAACTGGACAGAGATACATTTATGCTTCAGGATTAAGCATCCAATGGTTATTTTGGCTGCTTGGACTGTGTGGGTAGGTGGTTAGTTCTGGCAGGGGGAAGGATTGGGACTTCAGTTTAGAGGAGGGAGCTGGGGGGTGGGCCTTCCCTCCTCCTGCCCATTCCCCCTCCCAGCCCCCACAGAGATTCCCATCAGAGGTGAGTTCTGCTTGGTCAAGGGGGAAGTTTATCCCTTCCATTCTCATTTTAGGTATTGAACCCCAACACCCCCCACCCCTGCCCCCGTCACTGGATTTGGGACCCATGTGTGTCCAGGGCTCTGAGGGGGAATCTCTGCCTCGAATGGCCCTCCTGCCCCTCCCGTCCTTTCTACACCTTCCTTTCTCTCCCCAGCTACTCCTCTGCCCTTTTTGTTTTTCCTCTGCCTCTGTAGGCACCTGGAAACCTGCTCACCGAGCAGGGAAAGACATTTTGCCTGCAGTGCTTTGGATAATCGTTCCTTCAGTCTTTGTTTCTGCTTCCTTGTGGGTAAAGGGCAGTATGAAGCAAAGAGGGTGGAAATACACACATTAATATTACAATAAAAGCAACGCCATATGTCCATCCATGCCTGCCTGCTTTGTCCTTGTTCATGTAAGGGGACTAATTAGTTATGATCAGATGTGGTCAGATATGATCATAGTGACATTCATCTGACGGAGTCTGTTAAGGTATCTAAGAACTGGCTTTGGAAGCAGATGCAAATTCAGTGCCAGCTCTGTCACTTGTTAGCTATGGGACTTCAGGCAGATTGTTGAACCTTTGAGCCTCTGTTTTCTCCTCTGTATAACAGAACCTATCTCATGGGAGCAATGTGGGTTAAGCTGTCAGCATAGACTCTGGCACAGAACAAGTCCTCAGTAAACTATCATCAGCACCATTTAGTCGTGTGGCCTAAGGCAGACCCCTGTGCCCTCTTTGTGAAAGGGACAGGATAGGTGCCTTATGTAACTTATAAAGATACATGAGAAGGCACTTTGACTGTAGCATCACAGGCTGTATAATAAATAAGAGCATGATTATCATTTTCCTATAACTACACTATAGCAGTTCTGGGGAGTCTCAACAGTGTGCTATCTGGCTGAAGATTTATGTCGTGATTTAGAAATGCCCATGGAACTGTTGGAAGAGCCAGAACTCGTGGGAAATAGTGTAAAAGCTGCTGTATACAGGGGGATCTTGCCCTGCCTATTGTCTTCCTGCTGCTGCTACAAATGACTTTGAGATTTAGCTTCTTCTGCCATGAGGTTATTGCCACTGGAAGGTGGTGAGTGCCATCCTCAGCTCTTGTGGAGTGAATCATTGATAATTCATCCAATTTGGAGATTTTCTTGCTCCTTTGCTTCCTGCCTCTGGAACCTACCAGGCCACCTAAGTATGAGAGGGTGGACTGAAACAGTAAAGGGAGTGAAGTTCAAAACTGTCAGTTTTGCTTAAAATTGTTCAGTTCAGTTCAGTCACTCAGTTGTGTCTGACTCTTTGCAACCCCATGAACCTCAGCACCCCAGGCCTCCCTATCCACCACCAACTCCCAGAGTTTACACAAACTCATGTCCATTGAGTCAGTGATGCCATCCAACCATCTCATCTTCTGTCGTCCCCTTCTCCTCCTGCCCCCAATCCCTCCCAGCACCAGAATCTTTTCCAATGAGTCAAATCTTTGCATGAGGTGGCCAAAGTATTGGAATTTCAGCTTCAACATCAGTCTTTCCAATGAACACCCAGGACTGATCTCCTTTAGGATGGACTGGTTGGATCTCCTTACAGTCGAAGGGACTCTGAAGAGTCTTCTCCAACACCACAGTTCAAAAGCATCAATTCTTTGGCACTCAGCTTTCTTTCTTTCTTTTTTTTTAATTTTATTATTTTTTTAATCAGCTTTCTTTATAGTCCAACTCTCACATCCATACACGACTACTGGAAAAACCACAGCCTTAACTAGACGGACCTTTGTTTAAGAAGTAATGTCTCTGCTTTTTAATATGTTATCTAGGTTGGTCATAACTTTCCTTCCAAGGAGTAAGCGTCTTTTAATTTCATGGCTGCAGTCACCATCTGCAGTGATTTTGGATGCCCCAAAATAAAGTCTGACATTGTTTCCACTGTTTCCCCATCTATTTCCCATGAAGTGATGGGACCGGATGCCATGATCTTCATTTTCTGAATGTTGAGCTTTAAGCCAACTTTTTCACTCTCCACTTTCATTTTCATCAAGAG
>SJXQ01012273.1:5072-39845 GCA_006408695.1 Aepyceros melampus
GCAAGAATACACAGAAGAACTGTACAAAAAAGATCTTCATGACCCAGATAATCATGATGATGTGTTGACTAATCTAGAGCCAGACATCTTGGAATGTGAAGTCAAGTGGGCCTTAGAAAGCATCACTACGAACAAAGCTAGTGGAGGTGATGAAATTCCAGTTGAGCTGTGTCAAATCCTGAAAGATGATGCTGTGAAAGTGCTGCACTCAATTTGCCAGCAAATCTGGAAAACTCAGCAGTGGCCACAGGACTGGAAAAGGTCAGTTTTCATTCCAATTCCAAAGAAAGGCAATGCCAAAGAATGCTCCAACTACCGCACAATTGCACTCATCTCACATGCTAGTAAAGTAATGCTCAAAATTCTCCAAGCCAGACTTCAGCAATATGTGAACCGTGAACTCCCTGATGTTCAAGCTGGTTTTAGAAAAGGCAGAGGAACCAGAGATCAAATTGCCAACATCTGCTGGATCATGAAAAAGCAAAAGAGTTCCAGAAAAAACATCTATTTCTGCTACACAGTAGGTTCTCATTAAAGTATTAGTCACTCAGTTGTGTCTGACTATTTGTGACCCTGGATTTCCCGCATTGCTGGCAGATTCTTTACTATCTGAGTCACCAGGGAGGGAGCTCAGACAATAAAGAATTCGCCTACAATGTGGGAGACTCAGTTTCAGTCCCTGGGTCAGGAAGATCCCCTAGAGAAGGGAATGGCTAACCACTCCAGTATTCTCACCCGGAGAATTCTACGGACAGACGCCCTGGCGGGCCACAGTCCATGGGGTCGCTGAGTGACTAACACTTTCAGGTTCTCATCAGCTGTCTATTTTGTATAGAGTAGTGTGGACATGTCAATCCCAATCTCTTGATTCCTCCCACTGTGCCGCCCCCTCCCCCCACCTTTGGTGTCCATGCATTTGTTCTCTACATCTGTGTCTCTATTACTCTTTGCAAATAGGTTTGTTTGTACCCTTTTTCTAGATTCCACATATATGCACTAATATATAACATCTGCTTTTCTCTTTCTGACTTACTTTACTCTGTATGACCATCTCTAGGTCCATCTACATCTCTGCAAATGGCACGGTTTTGTTCCGTTTTACGGCTGAGTGATGTCCCATTGTATTTATGTACCAGATCTTCTTAACCATTCCTCTCTTTATGAACATTCAGGTTGCTTCCATGTATTGGCTATTGTAAACAGTGCTGCAATGAACATCATGATGCATGGATCTTTTGCAATTATGGTTTTCTCTAGGTATATGCCCCAATTACCTTTATTTCCTCATTATTCTCTCCCACTTGTGTTCTAGCATACAAATAACCATTTGTAAGCATACTGAACTTTTCTCCAGCATTACCACCCCAAAATATATTGTTCCTTTTGTGTAGATAGCTTCTTCCCTAACCATCTCATAACATCCCATTCATCTCAATAAGTGGTAGATACTATATTACCCTTTGAAAAACATTGAGAAATCAGACCCCAAAACTCCACTGGATCTCTGCTGTGAGCTTCTGGCAATACCTCAGTAAATTCCACATCCAGGGTATGAACAGGGAAAAGTGATTGAGTCTGGTCTGGGTTTCTCATTGCCAAGCAGGCTCCTCTGAGTAATAGCAGTCCTGACTCTGAAAACCCCCTCCCCCAGGTAGAATAAGATGGGTTCGATGACACATGGTTGTTTTTCATTCAGTGTTTGAGTGAATCGTTAGACTAGATGAATTGTCTTAATCACCTCCCCTCTTTTCATTTTGGTTAATTTGAACAGCGTTTTATGCCCATTCAAATTATGGCCAGTTCAATTAAAAGCACAAACTGTCTAAATGTTTTGAGTACTACACAATGGGTTAATTGAATAGATTTTTCACTCTTCAGCTGAGTAGTATTGTGGGATAGAGCCATGGCCTAACGTAGAACACAAGACTGACCTTCTGTCTTTGCTGAACAGCCAAAGCAGGTGCAGTTCAGATGGACGGGCCATTCCAAAACAGGCCTGGATTATTTATACAGGTGGACCAGCCCATCATGCCCACAGCCCAGGCACGCAGGTGGGACCACAAGGAAAAACATCCGGTGCGCCTGTCTCCATGGTTACGCCACACCACAGAGCCAGCCAAATGAGAAGAGGCCAAGAGTTAAGGGATTCTGCCCCTTCTCCGAGAACACTGTCCTTGGGCAAGCTCTTTCTAGCACATAGGCTGCCGGGGGCATCACAGGGTTTTAGACATAATTGCAAAATCGACACATGTGCCTTTGCCACGCTTCCTTGTGTTTCCCTCCAGCCATGGCTCTCAATGACCACAGACTGCCTACCAAGCTCGACTTTCCCCTGACACCATCTTAGATCCGAAATTGCTTTTGGCCTCTACTCATCAGTGAGAACATATCCCTTCAAACATGTCGCTCTTAGGAGACCCTCTGATGAGGGTGCTGGTAGTTTAAGGCTTTCCCACAGGCGGTCCTCTCTACCCACATGGCTCCCTCTGTCTTGCATCAGCTAAATGTCATCTTCTCATGAACCTTCCCTGACCACCCCAAGCAAGGATGCTGCGTCCTTCCCCTATCCTCTGTCCTCTATCACATCACCCTGCTTCTTTTGTTGCTCTTCTACCATTGCTCAATTGTTTATTTGCTTCTTTATTGCTTATCTATTTCAGCGTATTACAGGCTCTGTGAGGAGAGGAACTATACACTATTTACTGCTCCATTCACAGCTGCTAATACAAATGCTGGGCGCATAGAAGGCACTTAGTAAATATTTGTTGAGTGAATAGATGACTGGCATAACTGCCTCAGGAGGGGCTTATATTTTTGGAAGAGTAGCTTCTTAACAACTGAGACCAAGTAACAGTTAATGACCAAAAAAAAGTGATTCCCTTTACATCTTTTTCTTTTGCTATCATACCTATGCTACATGTTTGTATAATCTTTTTAATGTTTAAAAATTTTTTATTTAATATTTTTGGCTGTGCTGGGTCTTAGAGCTGTGCAGGCTTTTTCTCTAGTTGCAGCAAGTAGAGGCTGCTCCCTAGTTGCGGTGCTTGGGTTTCTCAATGAGATGGCTTCTCTCGTGGCAGAGCACAGGCTCTTCGGTAGTTGCAACTCAAGGGCTCTTGAATCCAGGCTCAGTCGTTGTGGCATATGAGCTTAGTTTCCCCACGGCATGTGAAACCTTCCCAGACCAGGGATTGAACCTGTGTCCACTACATTGGCAGGCATATTCCTAACCAGTAAACCACCAGGGAAGTCCTGTATAATCTCTTTTAAGAGATTATATAGTATTGTGTACTTACGTACACACACACATAGAATGTTAGCTGAGTCACATAACTCGAGAGTTATGTCTGACTCTATGTCTACCCAGTGGGCAGTTGGACTGGGCCACAGTGATCTTTTATTTCCTTTGTCTTCCTCCCTGCTACTGATTGTCTGGGCCAGATTAATCACAGAGTGGTCCAAATGGATTACAGAGCTGGCTGAAACAACTGGTTTGGAGTGCATGCATATCGCATAAGTGGACAAACAGGCAAAAGAGTATGGGGGAAAAAAAACCTTTAAGTTCTTTGTACTCTGCCTGCTAGTGCTTGCTATCATTCATCCCTGATAATACAGAAGTAAAATATTAATGCACCCACTTAACACTAATGTCCATAATGATAACGTACGCTGTTGTAACCAATTTAAGGCCTGAAAAACCAAACGTTATAAACATAATTTCTTAGTTTTGTTTTATGATAATTGGTAGTAGTTAGCATTAAATTGTAATACCCAGCTTCAAGACACCGTCGAAAAGCATCAGCCCTCAACCAGAGTTCTCCTAAGGGGAAAAAAATACGCTGGAGTTATGTGATGAAAAACTCACTAAGTAAGACAAACCAGCTTCTTTCACGTCTCTCTATGTACACACGCACACACAGTTCAGGAAACAGACAACTAAGCGTGTGAAGGAAATCGAAGACCATGGCTAACAATGACAAATCCCAGAGTCACCGTCTTCTGCACAGCTGGAAATCACCACACCGAATGGAGGGTAAACAGCGCCATCTCACAGACAGATGAAGCGCCTATTCGAAGCAAACAGCTCAGAAAAATAGAGAGGAAAAAGGGAAAAACTGGGAACAGTGGCAATCTTTATCCCCAATGAGCAAAATGAGCTTCTTAAACATGGCAGTCGGAAGAAAGAAAAAAAAAGAGCTTCTACCACCATCAACCGGAAGAGAGAAAACCCACAGCCTGTTTCAAGGCCACTGACTGCCAAGCCCCTGCAGAGTCTTGCTCAGCGCCCTCTAGAGGTCATAAAGGGTATTGGCGCCGGGTTGGGGGCTGAATCCTGAGCTTGTGACCCTGGAAATGTCATAGACCAGCAGCCTGCAGCATCACTAGGGAACTTCTTTGAAACGCAGTTTCTCAGACTCCACCCTGCTGCTACTGCTGCTGCTAAGTTGCTTCAGTCGTGTCTGACTCTGTGCGACCCCATAGACGGCAGCCCATCAGGCTCTCCTGTCCCTGGGATTCTCCAGGCAAGAACACTGGAGTGGGTTGCCATTTCCTTCTCCAATCATGAAAGTGAAAAGTGAAAGTGAAAGTGAAGTCGTATCCGACTAGTAGCGATCCCAGTGACTGTAGCCTACCAGGCTCCTCCGTCCATGGGATTTCTCAGGCAAGAAGAGTACTGGAGTGGGGTGCCATCGCCTTCTCTGCAGACTCCACCCGGGACTTACCAAATCATAACCAACTATCTGTTTCCACAAGGCCTCCAAGTGATTTTATCTACGAGGCTGAAAGGAGGGAACCATGGCTCTGAGCGTGCAATTTTGCTGTTGGGGAGATACTGCTTTGGGAGGATCCCCAGTGTTTACCTAACTTGATTCAAGTAATAAATCCTTCCTCCAATGAATCTTTGACCTGGATGTGTCTTTTGGCTTGACATCCACCGAGAGGCAAATCCAGTTTTCAGGTAACAAAATTGATAGAGGTTCAGTCTTTGATATTGAAAGGTTAGTGCAATCTTTGTCTGCGTTTGATCATATTAAAGAAAAAAAAACTTAGACATTCAGCTGATTTAAGTTTAAATCTTCGCTTTGCTATTGATTAGTCATGTGACATAGGACATGGTTCTAAAACATTTCTACCCACAGTTTCCTCTTAGGTAAAGTGGGGACTAAACAGCTATTCCTCAGGTGGACATACAGAGGATTAAGCAAGATAATTTTGCCACTGATTTAGTGCTGTTACCTGCACATAAGTAACATTTACTGAGTGCTTATTATTAATGAAAAAAAAAGCCTTTTAGAAGAAAATAATTTACCTAAAACCCAAGGTATCTTACATGATTTCTTGCCTGAAAGTATACAGTCAGAACCACCCAAGATGCTATTCTCTTCCTCTCTGCTCATCCTCTACTCATCAGTCCCTGATTTATTTACACTCTACTCGCATGATTGACTTCCCTCTTAATCATAGGGCCTAATCAATAAGTGCCTACTTGCCCCAGCCCCAGCTAGGGATAGTTCTAATCTTCATAACAGAGTGTCTCTTCTATGATAATTTATCAAAGGGGTAGTGAAGGGGGCATGTTTCATGTTGGTTTCCCTGGTAACCAGTGAGCCAACATGAAGTCAAATTTGCTCTGTAACTGGTAACCTGGTAACCTCTTTCCCTCTAACTCCACCATGCCTTCATGCCCAGCCCCTCACTGGCCACCCACTGTGGAGTATTGCTCCAGGAACTTTCTGCTTCATACATGCACAATCCCCTATCCAATAAACCACTGATGTCACCATCTCCAGACTCTTTCTTTGTTCTTCAGGCTTGCAGGTTTGTGATGAGCAGCTCATCAGAAAGGCTGAGTGTCACAGGGTCACTAATTTCTCTATTTCCATCATCTCAATTCATTCCTGCTCCTCTCAATTTGCATCACTTCTATATTTCTTATTCCTGTTCTCTTCTTCCAATACTATTGTGTATTGGTCTGCCAATTTCCCATATTTTGCCCTTTTTAATCTGAATAAGAAACATAACTAGTGATTTACTTCAATTTTGAATCAGGTATTTTAACCATAAGGAAAGCCGAACACCAAAGCATTGATGCTTTCAAATTGTGGTGCTGGAGAAGACTCTTGAGAGTCGCTTGGACTGCAAGGAGTTCAAACCTGCTGCTGCTGCTGCTGCTGCTGCTGCTAAGTTGCTTCAGTTGTGTCCAACTCTGTGCAAGCCCATAGACAGCAGCCCACCAGGCTCCTCTGTCCCTGGGATTCTCCAGAGAGAATCAAACCAGTGGGGAGTTCAAACCAGTCAATCCCGAAGGAAATCAACCCTGAATATTCATTGGAAGGACTGGTGCTGAAGCTCCAATACTTTGGCCACCTGCTGCGAAGAGCTGACTCATTGGAAAAGATCTTGATACTGAGAAAGACTGAAGGCAAAAGGAGATGAGAGCGACAGAGGATGAGATAGTTGGATGGCATCACCAACTCAGTGAACATAAGTTTGAGCAAACTCTGGGAGACAGTGAAGGACTAGGGAGCCTGGCATGCTGTAGTCCATGGGGGTTGCAAAAGGTCAGACATAACTGAGAGACTGAACAACAGAAAAAGACAGGCATGTTGTTACTCAACTGTGTAAGATTGACTTAGCTCTCATTACCAGTGAGAATGGAATAGCTAGTAGTACCACTGAAATAATTAAGATATTGTACTAGAAAAAAAAAACCTCTAGCTAAGAGTTAAGAGCCTGGCTCTTTCACTAACTGATTCTCTAAATGAACAGTTTGTGTTACCTCTTTGGGCCTCAATTTCCCTACTTGTAAACCACATGGTGGACTTTTTCTTGAAAAAGAGCATTAAAATATATATATACAGTCTTAATATCTTGCAATCAAGTTAAGATCCTGGAGAGCTAGTGGGTAGGGAGAAAAGGATAAGGAAAAAAGATTAGACTGTGAGCAATGAGGTGCTGGTCTTGATGACAAGGCCAAGAAAAGAGTAGGTGATAGAAATCACTCAGGAGACACGGTGATGACTTTTAAAATATTTTGTTTTTTGCTTGCTTGCTTTCTTTCACTGGGCCAGGTCTTAGTTATGGCCCATGGGTTCTTTCATTCACTGCATGTGTGATCTAGTTTCCTAACCAGGGATTGAACACAGGCCCTCGCATTGAGAGTGTGGAATCTTAACCACTGGACCACCAGGGACGTCCCAACATGGGGTTACTCTGTAAGACTTTGAGAGTTACTATGTGACACTCCATGATCTGCTCATATATCCTAATCTATAGCTAGTGCACTAGGCTTCCCTGCTGGCTCAGTGGTAAAGAACCCACCCACCAGTGCAGCAGATTCAGGTTCCATCCCTGGGTAGGGAAGATCTCCTCACGAAGGAAATGACAACCCACTCCAGTATTCTTGCCTGGAGGATCCCATGGACAGAGGAGCCTGGCGGGCTACAGTCCATGGGGTAGCAAGAGTCGGGCATGACTGAGCGACTAAAGAGTAGCAACAATAGCTAGTGCTCACCGGACAGGTTAAAATCACAGGACTGGGATATACATTCAAGGCGGGCAGTTCACTGCAATTTGGGTTTCAAGGGAAAAAAAAAAAGAAAGAAATTGGAAGGAAATTCAACTGATTGAGATGTTCCATTTTCTCTACACTATCAGATGCATTTATTCTAAGAATATCTGTACAATCATCAACTTCCCATTTTTAGGCTTTTACAATCATTGGGTCTTATTCATAATGATTACCATCTTTGTACTTTCCTCTAGTAAGTGAAATTAGCATTCTCTCATGAACTGTAAATGCTAAATTGCTAATAACCTCCCTGGGGTTTTCTTCACATGATGATGCCTTCAATGATTTCATCATAGTTTAGCATATTAACATATCACAATTTATACACTTAAGCATAATAAGTTCCCTAAGGCTTGATCTAAAAATGGTAGGTGTGTTTTTAAATAACTCAGTAAAATCTTGGATAAACATTAACCAAGTGACCAATTCTAAAGAAACAGCTTTTTTTTTTTCCTAAGGAATTGTTACTAGGAACAGAAACTAATATTTCTTAGAGAACTCAAAATTTTGTAACAAAAAACTGAACGTCTGAAATCTCAAAAAAATGCAATTACAAGTCATTTTGAAAGAACTTGTATATGTTAATTACTACCAGCAAGGGCCATAAAACATGAATTTCACACTTTGATTAGTTCCAGGTAGAAAGCACCATAGAATCTAATATTTATCCCATTGGAAAAGTAAGAAAACAACTTTCAGTAAACCAAAGAAAGTACCTGCTCTTTTTCTCAGCCGTTGTATGGACTCTGGGGAACCAAGATACACTGAAAGAAGTAGCAGTGAACAAAAAAACAAATTATATTACATGATCAGGGAACTTAAGGACACTTATTTGTCAGTTCTAATGAGGTGGATGACGCTGGAGCCGATTATACAGAGTGAAGTAAGCCAGAAAGAAAAACACCAATACAGTATACTTACACATATATATGGAATTTAGAATGATGGTAATGATAAACCTGTACACAAGACAGCAAAAGAGACACAGATGTATAGAACGGCCTTTTGGACTCTGTGGGAGAGGGAGAGGGTGGGATGGGTTGGCAGAGTGGAAGTGTAACGTGTGTGATATCATAATGAAACGAATTGCCAGTCCAGGTTTGATGCAGGATGCAGGATGCTTGGGACTGATGCACGGGGATGATCCAGAGAGAAGGTGTGGAGCGGGAGGGGGGAGGTGGGGGTCGGGATTGGGAGTTCATGTACACTCATGGCTGATCCATGTCGATGTGTAGCAAAACGAATACAGTATTGTAAAGCAAAACAAACTAAAAAAATAAAAATTAATTTAAAAAAAAGAAAAATAAACAGAAAAAAAAAAAAAGACACTTATTTGCCTACTGTTTCAAAAACACAACTCTGCTATATTTAAAATCTCTGTGAGACCAAACTTCTATATACATTCTAGTTTAGGGATAAAAAAATTCTGAAAATTAAAACTCTGTCAAGAGATTTCATATAAAGCTCAGATACCAAGAAAGGCCACTTGGAAAATTCTGTATTTTCTGTATTTTCAGCTAAAGGGAGAAATGTAAAAATCTTCTTAAAATAAAAGAAGAAACAAGACAATAGTGTAAGAATAAATTTAGCATTTCACTCACTCCTTCATTCATTCATTTGCTCAGTATGAAGCATGAGGCACGTAGGATCTTAGTTCCTCAACCAGAGATCCCACCCCCACCACCTGCATTGGGAGCATGGAGTCTTAACCAGTGGACCACCAGGGAAGTCCCTATTCAGCATATTTTAATTTACTGTTCTGTGCTAGGCACTGTGCTAGGTGTCAAAGATTCAATGGTGGGCAAAATAGAAGCAAACCCTGCCCTGAGGACACCTAATGTCTAAATACACAATTAAAGGGTTGTTATTTACTATACTTTCCAACAAGGAGGTGCTATGGGTGCTCTGAGAAGATACAGGTAATGTGACTGGGAGGACAGGGACAGTGTCGCTAAGGAAAAAGCACAGAAGTTGCCATCTCAGAGGGTGGAGATGGAGACGGAGTGAGCCATTCTCTAAGGACCAATGCTCTCCGTTACATGAGACCAGACAGTGACTTCTAGGACCCAGCAAGTTCAATGGTTCACAGGTGAAGGTCAGTTTTTTCTTGCATTTGGTCTTCTCACTAACGACTAGAGAAGAGACAGTCATAAGTTAAAGCATATTGATAGTGAATGGAGAAGGCAGTGGCACCCCCCTGCAGCACTCTTGCCTGGAAAATCCCATGGATGGAGGAGCCTGGTAGGCTGCAGTCCATGGGGTCGCTAAGAGTCAGGCACGACTGAGAGACTTCTCTTTCACTTTTCACGTTCATGCATTGGAGAAGGAAATGGCAACCCCCTCCAGTGTTCTTGCCTGGAGAATCCCAGGGACAGGGGAGCCTGGTGGGCTGCCGTCTATGGGGTCGCACAGAGTTGGACACAACTGAAGTGACTTAGCAACAACAGTGTGTATGGACCCATCTGCCGGAAGCCAGCATGAGGAATCCCACCCGTGACAAGATCATGCGGCAGAGATTTGATGGGCAAGGTCGAATCAGATCTCAGGTTTTCCCCCTGGCATTTCCTGAGCATGTACCCCTCCCCCCAAAAATAAGAATCTGCCTGCTTTTCCACTCTTCTGACATTCTCTGGAAAAAGTCAACTCAGGGCTTTAGTCTTCTGCATTTGAAAGAGTGTTTCAATCCAAAAACCCCTCTGATGGCTTTCTAGCCTGCCTGCAGGACTCTTACAGCTGCGCATGTGATTGTTTGAGGCCTCCCGACCCGGGAGGCACAGGAAGCTTAAAACATCCTAGGAATGTAGCGGCTTCCAAGGAGTCGAAATCATTAGAATAGGACTGATTAAAGGTTTCATTTGTTGAGCCAATACTTGCTGCCAAATTTTCATGTCTTTTCTTTGTAAGATACAGTTGGTATATAGAAAAATAGGTAGTAGACCTGGTATTAGCAATATTAGATCTTTGAGTTAAGTGCTTTCTTTGTTATAACCCACTGCACCTTTGTTCTACAGGAATGTAACTTTATTTAGTACTTTGAAGGTGATGCAGAGTAAAGAAAAAACACTTCTAGGGAAAAGGAGTTTTCTGGTTGATAGACAATTACCCAGGAAGAGAGCCATAAAATGTTAACAGGCCTCTTGGCCAGAAGATAATGTAAATCACCTGAGACCTTTTGTATACGGGAGGGTACGCAAAAAGAAAGCCTGGTTTTGGGGCTGCTGACGCTGCATAATTTTGTATTACCCATTGATCTCTATGTACAATCAAAAAGGTATAAAAGGCCTTTCTAGACAATAGGGGCGGGGCCAGTCATTGGCAGGACTGGTTTCCCCCGTGTCTCCTATTTACTCTAATTTCAGGCTGAATTCCCATCTGGGGCATGGAGGCTCACCATGTCTACTTACTTGTCCTGGCTTCTAAGATCCGTAAGAAAGAGAGCGCAGGGTGAGGCACTCTCCGATATTCAAACGGACGCTGGTGGCCTAACACAGATGGTGCAAGCTCCTTGTCTGGAACTTTATTGGCTTTCCACATAAACCAAGTTATTCAGCCTTCTTTTCTCCATCTAAATTTTCCTACTATACTATTATTTCCTAATCTAATCTTATATTAATAATAAATAAGTTTTTTCCTCACCAACTCCGTCTCCCCTTCAAATTCCCTGGATCCACCAGGGCTGGACCCCAGCACCCATCAATTACTTTGCAATATGGATGGACAAAAGAGCCTGATGGTCTACAGTCCATGGATTCACAAAGAGCCAGACATGACTTTGCAGGCACCCACACTAGCACACAAAACACATATACAAAATGTGATTATAGCTTTTTTTTTTCAAGAAACATCTCAAAATATCAGCATCTGATGAGTATTTTTCGCTTTAAAGTGATGATTATGAGAGTACTTATTCTAGTAATGCTATCATTGCTCAAAACACTTTTGAAATCTTGCTTTAAATTTGGCTTTAGAGCATTAGACCCATTCTTTCAAAAATCTCCCATGGTTGAAAATGCCAGGCAGCAATGATTGTTTTTTTGAAAGCAATCGTAAGGCTTGAAGATAGATAACTTTTACCTAAGAGGAATAATCAGAATCAAGGTGAAGCTATAATAGGAGAAGATCAATTTTTGGTCATTCATGATGGATGGGAAGTGATAGGGAAAAAAGTAGCGACTAAACAAGCTGAGAAACATTAGACACAGAACTCTCCAGAAAGGAAAATAAGCCACTGTGGGCACTCCTAGATTTTAGCAGGATATTGAGTTTTCCAGAGAAAGCAAAATCTTTCAGTCTTGAATGCTTAGTGCCCAGTACAGAGAATAGCATATAGTAATCACCCAATAAATGTTTGAAGGATGAAACTGAAGCAAATTGCTTCCATTATTTTGCTGGAAGAAAATAATCATGCCTCCCAATATATGAGCCACAAAAAAAGAAGAAGGAGTACAGCAGAGGCTGAGACAGTTGGATAACATCCCTGACTCAATGGACATGAATTTGAGCAAACTCTAGGAGACAGTGAATGGCAGAGAAGCCTGGCGTGCTGCAGTCCATGGCATCACAAAGTCACACACAACTTAGCAACTGAACAACAACATACATACATATATATGTAAAAGCAATGCAGATAGCATTTAGAATATCCCTACATGATGACGTCATTTATTTACCACTCCTGGAGTCTCTTTAATAAACTCAAATTCCCTAGTCCATCTTTTAACTTAGAAATTATCATAACTGGGGGAGGGGCGTCCCCGGTGGCTCAGTGGTAAAGAACCCACCTGCCAGTGCAGGAGATACCGGCTCAATCTTTGGTCCTGGAAGATCTCACCGGCTGCAGAGCACCTGGGCCAGAGTGTCACAACTCCTGAGCCGGTGCTCTAGATCTGGGGAACTGCAACCACTGAGGCCTCGCACTGCAACTGCTGAAGCCCATGTGCCTTACAGCCTGTGCTCCGCAACAAGAGAAGCCACTGCAATGAGAAGCCCCCTCTCGCCACAACTAGAGGAAAGCCCTCCCAGCAGCAAAGACCCAGCACAGCCAAAACATAAACTAATAAATGAAATTACTACTTTTTAAAACAAAGTATCATTTTTTTTTTTCAAAAAAATACAAGGGATAATATAACATATCACCAGCTTTTTTAAGGACTCTCAAACACCCCAAAAAAAAGTATAGATAATATTCCTTAATGTAGTAGGCAGGACAAGAAAAAGTACCCAAAATGTACTTGGAAAAATAGTGTCCTTTCCTATCTGGCTGCATGTAACTTTCCTCTTTTTCTTTTACTTTCTATTTGTATATTTTCCTGACTCTTCAAATTATACCTTTAAAACTTTGCTTTTACTTTGTGCCTCTGTCTGGCTCTTGGAAAGACTTTTGTAATTTGGTGTTAATGGCGTATTTTGGACTGTAATCTCCATCTCACTTATTTGGAATACATTTTTCTCCCAAATTTCTCTTCCTTTCCATTCGACCCAAGCTGCAAATAATAATTTCCTCCAAACTCCTACCTTGGTGGCTCTTTTATACACTTCATCTTACTCCCAGTTCTGTCCTCCAAACAGATCCTTTATAATAAAAAAAACAGCAAAAAAAAAAAAAAAAAGCATCTCATTTTAAGAGAGAATCAAGCCATTTGTGCTATGTTATTTTACTGTGTTTAGGTACTATGGTTATCATGTTCTAATGTTCTATGCTTCTTGGCATCAAAGAACATTGCTTTATTGTGACATTTTCAAATGAAAACTATATGACAGTAACAGTTTCCAAAGACCTCTCATTTACCTTGGCAACATTTACGAGTAGTGGGGGAAAAATACATAAAACCACCGCTTTGAGCAAAGCGCCACAATGATTATTTAGCAAACAAGCTCGCACATTAGAATGGCGGCGGGGAGATTGCTTCTACAGACTAAATTACACTTTACACACAGGCACTACTGAATGGCTTTCCGCAGAGGTTACATTTAAATTATAGCTCTTGCTAAGCAAACATCTCACGGTGTGTGTGTGAATTTGAATTATGCATCTATCAGGCAGCATGTTTATGGAAAAAAAAGCCAAGTCGATAGATTGCTAAATTGCTGCAATATTTGTAAGGGACAAAAATAGCTGGAATGTTGGACAATGAAGATGGTTTGAGAGCAGTCCCACATACTGTCCAGTAAGAAAATGCTTTGGCAATCTGGACCGCAGTGGATGATTGACCTTTGGCTTCATTCAGAAGCATCCAAAACTTGCTTTCATGCTCTCTCTTCAGAAATATAATTTGATACCTTATGCTTGGAGATTCTGAAAGTGGAAAAGCACATTGTATGACTTCTAATTTTATTCTAATTCCCAGAAGTAAGGCAAATGGACATGAGCTAATTCGGGGAAATAGACTATTAGACAGTAAAAATAGATAGATCAGATAAGAAGAGTGTAAAATGACTCAACAAAAGGGCATTCAACCTCTTCAAACCTACCAAGCTCCCCAAAACATCCTAAAGAACAATCACGCATCTGCAGCAGAATGTGTCTTATCTGTATTAGTGTGAATACATCCTCAATAAGGGCTTCCTGGGTGGCTCAGGGGGCAAAGAATCCTCCTGCCAGTGCAGGAGAAGCAAGAAACATGAGTTCATTCCTTGGGTTGGGAAGATCCCCTGGAGAAGAAAATGGCAACAAGCTCCAGTACTCTTGCCTGGGAAATCCCATGGACAGAGGAGCCTGGTGGGCTACAGTCCATGGGGTTGCAAAGATTTGAGTACAACTGACTAAACAACAGCAGCAATCCTTTATAAAGGCGAGAGAAAGAACAAATGGCTTCACAGTTCCACGTAACTCTAAGACGGTGTGATTCTACTGCTGATATGTTAATGTGTTTTGCCATCAATAGCCCTTGGGAGAGTTACGATCTTTCATTTCTTAAGACTGACAACTCTTCTGCATGTTGGAAATCCAAGCCAGGTGTCTGCTGCAGTAAGAACAGGTTTACCACGGAGGAGTACGGTGGTGAAATGTTTCGATCTGTTCATCAGAGAGCAAACATGTGCCATGGTCCCCAGTCCTCCCTGGGCAAAGAAGATGGGAAGAAGGAACTGCTAACTAACGCTCTGTACAGGCCAGCAAAGAGCCCAGAAGAACAGAACTGGGGAAAACCAAGCGATGGAACTCTTGCCATTTGATGGTCTAGAAAATTCATAGGTGCATTCAAGTCCCCTTAATACCTTTGTGTGTGAGTTTTAGATTTTAAAAGTGGTCAGTATAACTGAAATTTCTGTAACATTCTTCAAATGGTGAAATTGCAGAGATGGAGAAGAGATGAGAGATACTCCAAGGGCGTGTAAGGGGAGAAGAAAGGAGAGGGAAGAAAGGGTCTATGGCTATAAAAAAAAATCCTTGTGGTGATGAAACTGTTTTTATCTTGAGTGCAGAACTGATCACACATAACATTGCACAGAACTCCTTATGGGTTGAATTGTGTCTCCCCCAGCCCTGCAAAAAGATAGCCTATTATCTTAATCGTAGATATCCTAATCCCCAATACCTCAGACCATGAGGTTATTTGAAACAGTCACTACAGATGTAATGAGTTAAGAAGCAGTCATACCTGGGACTTCCCTGGTGGTGCATGGTTAACATTTCATCTTCCAGTCGGTGTGGTCGATCACTTGTCTGGGAGATAAGATTCCACATGACTCTCTGCCAAAACACCACAACATAAAACAGAATCAATATTGTAACAAATTCAATAAAAACTTAAAAAATGGTCCACATCAAAAAAAATTTTTTTTAATTTTTAAAATAAATAAGTAAAACAGGGAAATCAGATGAGGTCAGTGCAGTGCATCAATGCCAGTTTTCTGGTTGTGCTATTGTACTATAGTTGTTCAAGAGTTACTCTAGGGGGAAATGAAGATTTTCAAGCTTTCTTTATGTTATTTCTTATAACTGCTTATGAATCTATAATTTTCTCATAACAGAAGCATAAAAATGTGCTCTGAGTTCAAGTATGTAGGTTCCTCAATATATCCTCAAGAAATATTTAGGTCAGGGAGCTAAATTAATCCCAGTTTTAAAAAATGAAAAAATGTGGGCTCAAAGAAATTAAAATTTCCAAAATTCGTAAGGATCTTGAGAAACTCAGTATTTACATCATTAGCAGTCCCTCTTGTTTTGCTATGTTATGATTTTCACAGGCATAATTCAATTGTTTAAAGTGATTCAGGCTGACAAAGATTTCAACCAAGAGGTGGAACGATCATCAGGTTGCAGAACCAATAGTGACTGTAGAGAAAAAAACGAGAAAAAAACCTGAAAGAAGAGATATGGTGCACCTTGCCTTTTTTTCCCCCCCAAGGAGAGAAGCCCCAACACTCTCTATGTATTATAAAGTGGAAATGCAGAGGCAAAAGCTGGTTCAGAGGCTGGTCATTGAGAAAAGGCAAAGGAAAGGAAAAAAATGCCCTGCCATTTAGATCATGTGGAGATCCCTCAGAAAACCCCAGCCAGATTAAGACAGACACTGTTAAAGAGAGAGAGAGAGATGAATCAAGCATCTAGAGTTTATTCACCCCCAAACCCCACAACACTAGCAGTGCCCAAGACAGTTGTCACTTCTTAATTGCATTCAAAAGTGTCAGAAAGGAGGAGTGATTTGCCGGCCTTATTACCTGTGCCAGACAGCTCTCCTGCAAGACTCTCAGGACAGAAGACACGGAAAACATCAGGAGCTGGACAGCAACTCTGGAAATAAATGCCCCAAGGGGTGAAAATTCTCCTACTTCTTGCCCAGGCTTAACAGGAAAATGGGGAGAAAGGTACCAAATGATGTCTAGAATCACGTGTAATCAGGAGTAGGAAAAAGACTACAGCAGTGCTGGCTGCCTTGAAGGATCACAGATCTTCTTATTCCTGAAAAGTGTGATAGAGATGGAAAGCCCAGATTAAATGTTTTAAAGCAAATAGTATCAAGAAGAAGAAAATGGTAAAACATGTGTCCTAAGGTGGAAAGGATTACAAGTCTTTATACACTAGGTTTTGAGAAAATCTTTTTGCTCCTTTGGCTTTCTGGAGCCATCAGCCAGCTACTCTTTCTTTTAAAAAATTTTATTTATTTGGTTGCATCTGGTCTTAGTTGTGGCACACAGGATCTTCATCGCATCTTGTGGACTTTCATTTTGACCCAAGGACTCTCTAGTTGCGGTGTATAGGTTCAGTTGCTCCGTGGCATGTAGGATCTTAGTTCCCTGACCAGGAATCAAACGTGCATTGCAAGGTGGATTTTTAACCCCTAGACCATGAGGGAAGTCCCTATCCAACTACTTTTTTGAAGTAGGGGTTTCATGGGATGACCATTCAGTTCTGCTGATCAGCTCTCCTTCGGACAGAGCAGAGAAACTTCAAACGCAATCTACAAACACTGTGTTGGCACAGGAAATCCAGAGCAGATTCCTGTGAATGTTTGCTTTCTCCCTTTGAGGAAGCCCATTTATTTTCTTGCAATTGTATCTGATGAGAGGAAATGCAGAAGTAAATGGAGCAGAAGCCAATCAGAATCTTCGCTTATGGGCTTATTCTTTATTGACTCATAGGCTACCTGCCCTGAGACAAACATAATTATGAGGAAATTATCCTCTGTCCTTCGGGGGGAAAGATCCAGGGACATATGATGTCCTGCTGTTCAAGTTTACAAAGACTGTGTAAATTCAGACAGTTACAGTTGCAGCATTAAGAAAGGAGTTGGACAATTATAGTCATTTTGTTTTATACCCAAATATTTCTCAAAATTTAATGAGCAAGTGAATCACCTGGAGATTCTGATTCAGAAGGTATAGGGTAGGGCTGAAAATTCTGTTTCTTCTTTTTTTTTATCTTTTAAGTTCTTTTTTTATAATTTTAATAGCTTGATGAGATTTAAGAATTTTCCACAGTTTGTTACATAGTCAAAGGCTTTGGCATAGTCAGTGAAGTGGAAGTAGATGTTTTTCTGGAATTCTCTTACTTTTTCTATGATCTAGTGGATGTTGGCCATTTGATCTCTGATTCTGCTGCCTTTTCTAAACTCAGCTTGAACATCTGGAAATTCTCAGTTCCACATACTACTGAGGCCTAGCTTCGAGAATTTTGAGCATTACTTTACTAGCATGTGAGATGAGTGCAATTGTGTGGTAGTTTGAACATTCTTTGGCATTGCCCTTCTTTTGGATTGGAATGAAAACTGACCTTCCAGTCCTGTGGCCACTGCTGAGTTTTTCAAATTTGCTGGCATATTGAGTGAAGCACTTCACAGCATCATCTTTTAGGATTTGAAACAGCTCAACTGGAATTCCATCACCTCCACTAGCTTTGTTCATAGTGATTCTTCCTAAGGCCCACTTGACTTCATATTCCCGGTATCTGGTTCTAGGTGAGTGATCACACCATCGTGGTTATCTGGGTCATGAAGATCTTTTTTGTATAGTACTTCTATGTATTCTTGCCACCTCTTCTTAATATCTTCGTCTTCTGTTAGGTCCATACAGTTTCTGTCCTTTATTGTGCCCATCTTTGTATGAAATATTTCTTTGATATTTCTAATTTTCTTGAAGAGATCTCTAGTCTTTCCCATTCTCTTGTTTTCCTCTATTTCTTTGCATTGTTTACTTAGGAAGGCTTTCTTATCTCTTCTTACTATTCTTTAGAACTCTGCATTCATATGGGGATATTTTTCCTTTTCTCCTTTGCCTTTGGCGTCTCTTCTTTTCTCAGTTATTTGTAAGGCCTCCTCAGACAACCATTTTGCCTTTCTTTTTCTTGGGGATGGTTTTGATCACCACCTCCCATAAAATGTTACAAACCTCTGTCCATAGTTCCTCAGGCACTCTATCAGATCTAATCCCTTGAATCTATTTGTCACTTCCATTGTATAATTGTAAGGGATGTGATTTAAGTCATACCTGAATGGCCTTGTGGTTTTCTCTACTTCCTTCAAATATGTTAAATGGGAGGAAACTTCCAAATAATTATATACATGATTCTCTTCTCATAAGGCATAAAACAACTAAAATAAAGATATATAATTTTAGTTATAGGTGGCGCTAGTGGTAAAGAACCTACCTGCCAATGCAGGAGACATAAGAGATGTAGGTTTGATCCCTGGGTTGGGAAGATCCCCTGGAAGAGGACATAGCAACCCACTCCAGTATTCTTTAGAGAAAGAAATGGCAACCCACTCCAGTATTCTTGCTCGGAGAACCCCACGGACAGAGGAGCCTGGTGGGCTGCAGTCCATGGGGTCGCAAAGAGTCAGACATGACCTAGCGACTCACAACAATACAAAATAAAAAGCCTAAACAAAAAATTAAAATGGTGACCCCAAGTACAGGGAGGAAAGGAGAAAGGATAGAAGCCATTTGGTTAGATGAAGACTGGCAAGGTCCCAGCTTTCAGGTAGGATAGTAGTTTTACAAGAGCTTTTTATGTTAAATAAGTAATCTAACACAGAATATGAGTGGATGGTATGTCATGAGCCAAAGACTATGATTAATCTACTTTTATGCATTTGAGATCTAAGGTAAATGAACAGAAAATAAATAGAGAAACTTCCAACCCATGAAAGCTAAAAAGAAAAATATCCAAATAAAGGAGAAGAAGAGAGATAAATAAAGATAAAAATAGACATTAATGAAATAAAATAATAACACAATGAAAACATTAGAATTGATCAACTGGGAAGAAAACCTTGTTCTTTGAAAAGATCAATAACAGAGACAATCCTTCAGAGAATATGATCAAGAAAACAAAAAAGACCAGAAGTATGCCAGGAGCTGTACTAAATATGCAATCAATCAGAATTTGTCTTACAAAAATGTTATTCAAATTTTCTGGTCTACAGAGTACTAGGGTAGAGAAAGGGAAAGAATAAAAGTGGATTTTTTTCTGGAGTCAATAACCATAATTCTAGCTCCATTGTTTGACAGTTATTTTTCAAGTGATTTCCAAGCACTTTGCATATCTTTATATGCATATCATTCCTACTCCTTGGACTTTAAATCAGCCTTTATAGCACCATCATCATCTGAGAGACCACATGTGCCAACTCTGTGTCCCCAAGCATCTGGTTTACATCCAGCAGGAGCAAGAAGAAGTTTGGGGATTTACTGGAGGAGTTCCAAGTACTCCTTGTTATTACATTTCCTTTTTCCTGTTTGTAATGCAAACAGGAAGTTCAGATCATAATTGTTTTACCTCTGCCCATTTAAATGTGCTATTAAAAATCACCTTAATGAATAGATATTACTATCTGGTGATGACTGCTCTGACCCTCCTGTCTAACAGCTCCGTTTATGTTTGTTTGATGAAAGTTCTCTGCATCCACAAAGCAAAAGGGCAAACTGATTTATGAACAAGACTTATTGTCACAGCAGCAGATTTGTATAATGAGAAATATATTAAATCTAATGAAGGGAGAACGTGCCTACCAAGGCAGCAATGCGTTGTGATTAAGTGATTCAATATCCCTCAATGGATTAATTTAGACAATGCACTGGGGTATGTAGCCACTGCCAGACCCCTTTGCTCTAATGACAAATGCTAAGCAAGGCTGCATAGTTGTGCATATGTATTGGGTTTTTAAGGTGTGATGATAAAGTAAGGTGTCACCCTCAGGCCTCTGCATTAACATGATGAATCCCAAAGATGCAAATGTCCTACTGATAGAGAACCAGGAAGATCTATCAACAGTGTCATCTTTTAATATCTGCTTACAGTAAAGCATTTGCTATAAAAGAGACACTTCCTTTTACCTTTTCAACTAAGACCAGCTTCCAATATCTGACAAACACTAGTTGCAACCCACATTAATTCCCTCTCTGGTCCTCAGCAAAGTTCAGACACAGGACGATCCATCATAGGCTCTGGTTTTCAAACAGAAGAATGCCAGCTATTATTTCACTGTCTACATTTACACACCCAGTTCAGTAAGTGATGCCATTGATGAGATTCGAAAGCCACAGTGATCCTGCCAGGGCTTAGCAGTCACTTCTATGGGCTGGAACAAGTCCACTTTCCAGTTGTTTCTCAGCAATGTGGCTGCATAAAGCAAAATCCTGTAACCTTCAGTTAGAGAGAGTTGAATTCTGCATTCAAAATAGCATGCTTGCAACACAACACTCTTGGGGCACACAACTGCATCACACACCATAGAGCAACATAAGCTGTCCTAGCCTGTCAGCGCCACGTGGAAAAAAAAATTAAATTCATCAGTCTGAGAGTTTGCAAGTAATGGATTCAGAAATTCTAATATTTTTTCCCATCCCTCTATTTTCCTCGAGGAGAAAAAATATCTCAGGAGTAGCAGCACCAGAATTAAGAACTAGAAGAAAACAACCACTTACTTGATGTCCAGCAGGCTTAATAGGAAGAGTGAAATTTCCATTACCTTGGATATCCATTCTGATGACTCAAGAACAGAGAGACATATAACATAATATTATATGTATTTACCAAAACTGGAAGAAAGAGAGGAAGTGTGACTTGTACATGAAGCAGGGGATTTAAAAAAAAAAAAAACTCTCACACACACCAAAAAAAGGCTAAATGTAGGTTTCAGCTTCCATTTCTTGTGTCCCCTAGACTGTCGGTTTCCCCTAGGCTTAATGAAACCATCTGAACTGTTTGTTGTGAGGTATACAAACACCTTAGATCTGAGGACAGGCAAGCTGAAACTGGGGTCATACTCTGCAACATACTATGTGTTCCAGAGTGTGTTCTCTACTCCTTAAAGCATTACTATCCCTAATAATTTCATCATTTCTGAGATACTTCTGCTAATACCATCAACCAAAAGGACACATTTGTTTATCAAAAGTTCCTCACTGAGCTCTAAGGAAGGTGGGCCCCGCTACTAAAGAAGCCTTTTTGGATGAAGAATGTGCTAGGTAGGGGAGGACATGCAAATGAGGAAATAGAATCAGGAAAAGAGATCAATCGCTCTGCGCAAGCCAGTTGTAGTTGATTGCGAGGCCTTGGGCACGGCCGTGTAATGCACACACAGGAGCTGACGTGGCTGAGTGTTAAGTCTGATGTAGAAAGAGGAAGAGGCTTTTCCAAGAGGCAACTGGGGGCTCCCCTGGGGTCTCAGTGGTGAAGAATCTGCCTGCCAAGGTAGGAGACGTGAGTCTGATCTCTGATCTAGGAAGAGCCCACATGCCTGGCAGCAACTAAGCCGTGTACCAAAACTGTTGAGCCTGTGCTGTAGAGACCGGGGGTTTCAACTACATGCACTGGAGCCCACAAGAGGAAAAGCCACCGCAAGGAGAAGCCTGTGCACCACGGCTAGAGAGCAAAGCTAGAGAAGAGCCCGCACAGCAGTGAAGACCCAGCACAGCCACTAATAAACAGCTACAATTACCAAAAAAAAAAAAAAAGGCAACTGATAGCTGGGTTACACCGTGAGTACCACCATGTAGGGTTATAAGTAAAAGGGCTTGAGAAACATAATGCTCAACAGAATCACTGCCAGGCATTAGGTAACCCCTGCTGGCATGAGTCTTTGTTGAGACCAGATTATTTCCCAGAACGTCTACTGCTCCTGAGAAGATATGACCTAGTGCAAATAGACCTTTCTTTTTTTTCAAAGTCACGTCATTTCCATTCACCCAGGAAATAGCAAATTCACTTCTAAATGTTTCAGAAAGCAAATCAAGAAGCAGGAGGCCTGAGCTCAGCAATGCAAGTAATTTAGTCCCAGGACTCAGTAAGACTGCCCTCAGTACTCAAAGATAAGTATGAACTCTCACAAGTTAAATAGTACTGTGCACCGACCACTCCTCTGAGTACTTTACGTATACTAACTCATTTCCTTTACACTACAAACTCATGAAATAAACATTTCTAAATGGGATTGAGTTGTTATCCCATTTAATAGGTGAAGAAAGTCAGGTATGTAAAAATCAGATAACATTCCCAAAGATGCATAATAATTGGTGGAATGGAATTCAAACTCCAGGAGCCTGACCCTCAAATCCTAGACTATACTGCCTTTCTTTATCTGTATTAAATAGATAGAAACAGAGATAGGTTAAAAATGCAGGTTCAAACAAACATATACAAACATAAAATTAAAATGTATATATAGAAATACAAAAACAGAAACAAATATAGATACAAATGTAGATATGGGTACCAGAAATATGGACATAGATCTGAAAGAGGAAAATATATACTAGTTTGTAAATAGATCTAGGGGGGAAAGGAGCTGAGAAAGGATTTGAGTGGTGGTTATGTTCAGTTCAGTTCAGTTCAGTCGCTCAGTCACGTCTGACTCTTTGCAGCCCCATGAACCCCAGCATGCCAGGCCTCCCTGTCCATCACCAACTCCCAGAGTCCACCCAAACCCATGTCCATTGAGTTGGTATGCCATCCAACCACCTCATCCTCTGTCGTCCCCCTCTCCTCCTGCCCTCAATCTTTCCCAGCATCAGAGTCTTTTCAAATGAGTCAGCTCTTCACATCAGGTGGTCAAAGTATTGGAGTTTCAGCTTCAACATCAGCCCTTCCAATGAACAACACCCAGGACTGATCTCTTTTAGAATGGACTGGTTGGATCTCTTTGCAGTCCAAGGGACTCTCAAGACTCTTCTCCCACACCACAGTTCAAAAGCTTCAATTCTTCTAGATGCTTGCATTTGTCGAAATTCATTGAATTGTATACTTAAAATGGATTCATGTTGTTATATGTAAATAAGTCAGTAAATTTGACTGTTTTAAGTTCCTAAGAGATCTATTCCCCCTCCCACTCCTATTTTTCAACAGGAGAAACTGAAGACTAGAGAGATTAATGTCTTCACCAATGTCTCATTGCCCAGGTAAATGTCACTGAGATGGTCCCTAAAACCTTAATCTAGAGCACACTGCTGTTTTACAACCAGGCAAGGACCAAGAGAAAAAGGATGAAATGGATCAGTTATTCTGTCAAATGAAACTTACTAACCAAAAAGGACAAAATGTTGAAAAAACTTTGCCACTTGCTGAGGTGGCAAGAAAGACCTTTTCCATTTTCTTTTTTTCTTGGTACAGAGATGGAGAGAATTGTGACACCCATTTGGTACAAATTGTCTTCAAGAATTGAATTCCCATGTTGCCTCTTCGTCCCTGAGTACTCAAATGACCCCATTTAAGGCTAGTCAAGGCTATGGTTTTTCCAGTAGTCATGTATGGATGTGAGAGTTGGACTGTGAAGAAGGCTGAGCGCCAAAGAATTGATGCCTTTGAACTGGTGTTGGAGAAGACTCTTGAGAGTCCCTTGGACTGCAAAGAGATCCAACCAGTCCATTCTAAAGGAGATCAGCCCTGGGATTTATTTGGAAGGAATGATGCTAAAGCTGAAACTCCAGTACTTTGGCCACTTCATGTGAAGAGTTGACTCACTGGGAAAGCCCTGATGCTGGGAGGGATTGGGGGCAGGAGGAGAAGGGGATGACCGAGGATGAGATGGCTGGATGGCATCACTGACTCGACGGACATGAGTCTGAGTGAACTCCGGGAGTTGGTGATGGACAGGGAGGCCTAACATGCTGCAATTCATGGGATTGCAGAGTCAGACACAACTGAGCGACTGAACTGAACTGAAGGCATTCTTCCAGTAGAGAGAAGATCCTTATACTTCATGTTCAGAGTCATTCATTCCCTATTTTAAAATTCCTTTCAAAACAAGCCTTCTTACATGCTGAGATATTGAAGTTTAGTATATTGATGTTTTTCACTTACTTTAAGTAATATAGGTATATATGTAGCTGATTCATTTTGTTGTACAGCAGAAACTAAAACAACATTGTAAAGCAATTATACTCCAACAAAAAAAGTTAAAAATAAATAAAATCAACATAATTACCCATTTAGTATACACATAGCAGTCTCAATACCCAAAATAACAATACTACCACCAAGTATATGTTCATTGAAAATAGCTTTTTTTTTTTTTTGGTTCTCTTTGTCCTTACAGTCCATTCGCTAGTGATCTATAGCCAAATTAAGGTATTTTGGAGCCATTTGAAGTAATTTCTGTTCTATGTGGTTTGCCAACTTGAAATACTATTTTGTTCCTTTGTTTCATTTTGTTTTGATTTTGGTTTGTAGAGATGGCTTTTAAAATTTTTATTCTCTTATAACTATGTAACATACTTACATGATTTCAAAGTTGAATATACAAAATGTGGTATACATAAAATTTTTTAATCTTTTAAAAATGATTCAGCTAAAACAAACAATGTGTGTATATTTACAAGCGTATCTATAGAAGGCAATGGCACCCCACTCCAGTACTCTTGCCTGGCAAATCCCATGGACGGGGGAGCCTGGTGGACTGCAGTCCATGGAGTCGCGAAGAGTGGGACACGACTGAGTGACTTCACTTTCACTTTTCACTTTCATGCATTGGAGAGGAACCCACTCCAGTGTTTTGCCTGGAGAATCCCAGGGACGGAGGAGCCTGGTGGGCTGCTGTCTATGGGGTCGCACAGAGTTGGACACAACTGAAGCGACTTAGCAGCAGCAGAAGCAGCAGCAGCTATACCCACGTGGAGAGAGGTGGGAGGAAAAAAGCGGCATGACAGTAACTATCTATAGATTCAAAAACTGTGTTAAATAAAATGGTGAAAGTGGCCAGAAAGAGAAGCAGCAGCAGAAGGGAATTTATTCATTAGAGACATCAGCTCATTGCAAAAGGAAGAGGAGAGGGAGGGAGTGGAAAGCATGAGAGGTGAAGGTCAGGGGAGAGGAAGTGAGGGGCGAGAGGTGGAGGAGAGGAAGAGGAAGGAAAACAGAGAGGGAGCCAGGGCTCCTCCTCGCAGAACTGAGCAGCTCTGAGCTCTTCTTGGAAGTGGCTAAAGAAACACTTCAGTGCTTCCCCGAGCTGACTTAGAAAATGCTCAGTTCACTGACTTGGATAAGTGCATCCGCTTTATTTTATTTTATTTTATCTTATTTACTTTACTTTACTTTATTTTAAGGAATGCAATATTACTATTCCTTTGTTGCTCAGTCGGTAAAGAATCTGCCTGCAATGCAGGAGACCCAAATTTGATTCTTGGGTCAGGAAGATCCCCTAGAGAAGAAAATGGCAACCCACTCCAGTATTCTTGCCTGGAGAATCCCATGGACAGAGGCGCCTGGTGGGCTACAGTCCATCGGGTCAGACATGATTTAGCGACTAAAACACCATGTAAGTTAGTCACGACTTATAACTGAACCAATATATAGTAATATATTTTTTTCAGAAATGTTCAGAATTAGGGAATGTTGTTATAACTGAATTTTTTATGAAGAAAAATGTATAAAGAATTCAGAAAAAAAAAAAATTTTTTTTTTGCCTCAATGCCTGGTATGTGGGATATGAGATCTTAGTTTCCTAACCAAGGATCGAACCTGGGTCCCCTGAAGTGGAAGGGAAGCTGGGAGTCTTAACCACTGGACCACCAGGAAGTCCCTATGTTCTTTTGTTCTAATTTGGTGGTGGTGGTGGTTTTTACTGATGTGCATTTGATTTACGACGCTGGCTTATGTGCATCTCTGTTATATATGTCAGCCAGTCTAGGAGTGGGAGAAGCCGGGCTCCAAGGGAAGGGGCAGTCTCCCAAACCTGTGTTGTTCCTGGGAAACAAAACAAAATGAAAGAAAACTCCTCTTAAACAATAGTGCTGTCCAGGGAGAGTCTGGAATATGAAGGCTGGAGAAGCCAAACATTGATAAACTTAATTAAATTTCTAATGAAAACAGAGGCAGCCTGTAGCAATTACTCTCTGTAACCGAGACTAATATTCCAATTAAGCTAATTCATCCCCTGATGCTCTAAACATAGTTATAGGTTTAATCCATATTTCTTCCCTCCTGTCAACAATGGATTTCCATCATTCTGGAAGCTCTGCTTTCAGGAGGAAAGCGAGGGCTCTCGGCTCCTCTGAGCTGTGATTACAGTCAGCCTTCTGCTTTCAATACCACTCAGAACGGTTTTCTCTTCCCTCCCTTCTCTGAGACACCAGAATCTTCCTGCTCCTCTCAAAAGCCCTATTCAGATACCCTTAATCTTGTTTTTCTTCTCACTGCCGAGTTAGTCCTCCTCCAAATTTAAAAAATAAAATAAATGCGACAGAGAAAAGATTTTGTTCTTTTTCTGCCCTAAAGAGAAGACGAACAAGCTGTCCACCACGGCTGATGACTAATGCGGTAGAGCATGCATACTCAGCAGAACGCACCCGTGTCTTTGTGGGGTGTCTGAGGTGCTGGTTACCCCACTGGCAGCCACCCAAACAGAACCCCATGATGAGTCAAGGTGGGCAGGGTATTCGAGGAACCAGGCAATCTGAGTTTGTGTCTGTGCCACTCCACTTAGTACAAGGAGAAGTTATTCTGAGCCTGTGTTTCCTCATATGTAAAATGAGAATAGTTAGAATTTTCTTAGGTTCTCCAATATGGGTGAAATAAGACAACATAGCTACTTTTTGTTGTTTATCATTTTATGTCTAGAACAGCAAAAAGCACTTTACATATATTTCATTTACTCTTCTCAAAACTCCTTTGAGAAAAGGAAATCACAGCTTATAGAAAAGAAATACCTGGGACTTCCCAGGTGGCGCTAATGGTGAAGAAACTGTTTATCAATTGAGGAGACATGACAGGTGCAGGTTCGATCCCTGGGTGGGGAAGATCCCCTGGAGAAGGAAATGGCAACCCACTCCAGTATTCTTGCCTGGAAAACCCTATGGAGAGAGGAGCCTTTTAGGCTATAGTCCTTATGGTCGCAAAAAGTCAGACATGGCTGAAGCAACTTAGCACTGAAGCACTCCCTGGCAGTCTAGTGATTAAGACTCGGAGCTCCCAATGCAGGGAGTGAGGATTTGATCCCTGGTTTGGGAACTAAGATCCCACGTGCAATATGGTGCGGCCAAAATAAAAAAGGACATACCTTGCCCACATGGATGATTTTGTCCCTGCCATATAAGTAAACAAAGGATGCTGTGGCCTTCAAGCCATCAGCCACTGTAGGGGCCCAACTGTGCACCCTGGGTGGGGGGAGATTCAGGATGCAGAAAAGCAGGATACTAGCCTTAAATAGCTAAGCGTGTGCTGTGCTAAGTTGCTTCAGTCATGCCCGACTCTCTATGACTCTATGGACTGTAACCCACCAGGCTCCTCTGTCCATGGCATTCTCCAGATGAGAATATTGCAGTGGGTAGCCATTCCCTCCTCCAGGGCATCTTCCCAACACAGGGATTGAACTAAGGGGCATATCAAAGGAATGATTTTGATGAGCCCAGACTTCCATCTTCCCATGCATAGCAAGGTGCTAAATTCATTAACTTGAGATATTTGGTTTCCTTTAATTAACAGTTATCGTTGGAAGTTTTTGTTGCAAAAACTCCTATGTATCCTGAATCCTTCCTCATCTCCTAGAAGCAGTCCCTCAGAGGCACCTGAGAGGCTGACTTCCAGCCTTAAGGTCTCAGCAAGTCCGCCAAGTAGAACATAGTTCTCTCTCAATTTTTAGGTTGTGTGTGTGTGTGTGTGTGTGTTTTTTCCAGTTGACACCCAAGTTCACAGGCAAGGCCAAGATGAAAAGTCAAGTCTGTCTGATTCCCAGGTCTGCTCTCCCTTCAACCAACACTTTACTTTATGTTTCCTAACAGGAGAGGGCAAAACTGCAGAGTATTTTTAAAAGCAGTTTCATTATTTTCCATTAAATACATTTACTTGCACTATTCATTTTTAAGTTGTCAAACAGGAATCTCCCTCAATATGCTTTAATGAACACATAAAAGTCATTTGTAATGAGCACATTGTTTATATGTCAATGGTATTACGAAGGGCTTGAAAATAGTTTGTTTTCTTAATTAGATTAAACAGGTTTCCTGCAATCTTCTTTACTTTATTGATTTACTTAATGAACCTTTTTTTCATAGATAGTACAAATGTAAATTTCAGCTTGGCCTGTGAACAAATTATCTTAAATTCTGAATCAGTGGGGCTTTAATTAATGAGGCTTTATATCACTAGTGAGGCACAAAGATTTATTACATGAAAATAGTCATCAGGAGAACAATTCTCCACCTGTGGCCAAGGAAGATGGTCTGGATCAAGTCATTGGAAAAATAAGAGCTTTCTTCCCACTTTCAATCAGGTGACTTGAGATGGCTGCAGCATTGCTACCAAAGGGTTCAGTTAGAAGCAACAGTTGAGAGTAGGTTGCCATTTCCTCCTGCAGGGGATCTTCCTGATCCAGGGACTGAACTTGGGTCTCCTGAATTGCAGGAAGATTCTTTACCATCTGAGTCACCAGGGAAGCATTATTATAAGCATTCTTTAATCTTCACCATCACCCAAACTACTAAATTATTTTGGATATGAGGAAGCTAAAGCTTGGAAATTTCAAGTAATGCCTGGTGGCTCACCTGGTAAAGAGTTTGCCTGCAATGCAAGAGAGAGACCTGAGTTCAATCCCTGGGTCAGGAAAGATGCCCTGGAGAAGGAAATGGCAACTAACTATAGTTTCTTCTTGGAGAATTCCATGGACAGAGGAGCCTAGAGTCCATGGGGATGCAAAGAGTTGGCACAACTGAGTGACTGATACTTTCACTTTTCTTCCTCAAGGCCATGTTACCAGTAAGCAGCAAAGCTAGAATGGGTCTGATCTGGAAACTGACCTCAGAGCCCACAGCTAAACACACAGTGATGTGATACTGAAGAGAAAGAAGGAATCTGGAAGGCAAAGACCCTCAACCACCATTACAGGTGCAGCAAAAAACTATGAGCAGACATGGCCAACTTGAAGATGCCGGAGCATCAAAGGAAGGCTTATGTTGTCCTCACACAACTGTAATCACAGAATCACACATGGCCAGCAACTGGCATGAGCCCAAGTGAAAGGTGTAATCTGACTTGACAAAGGGTTATTTGTCTCAAGGCAGGACCCTGTGTCTGAATGCGGACCCACCCAGATTCCACTGTATCCAGTGCATCCTGCTAAGGTCAATGAGGACAAAATGGGATTACAGGAGAGCCCAACAGGGGACGCCAGAGAGCCCCTCTCTTCCCTTGGAAAATAACTGCCACCACCATTATTTTGTAAAACCATTGGAGAAACAAAATGTTTTAGCAGAGATTATTTAAGGTGCTTCCTTGGTGGCTCGGACGGTAAAGAATCTGCCTGCGATGTAGAAGACCCAGGTTCGATTGCTGGGTCACAGAGACCTCCTGGAGAAGGGAATGGCAAGCCACTCCAATATTCTTGCCCAGAGAATCCCATGGACATAGGAGCCTGGTGGGCTACAGTTTATGGGGTTGCAAGGAGTCAGACATCACTGAGCAACTAACACTTTTGGAGAACTTGAGTACCAGTGTTACCCTGACCTAGGCTAGAATCCTTGTTCTGCCAGCTGTCATTACTTCTGTGATGTTGAACAAGCAACTTCACCACTGAAAGCTCTGTACTCCCATCTGCAAAATAGTGGTACCAAAAATAGTAGTTGACTTCATAAAGTTGTCATAAGGATTAAAATAAATCACATATATATGGGTGTATTAAAATAAATCAGGTATACAAAATGCTTAGCAAGTGCCTGGGTCACAGTGCTCATAAATGCTGGTGATTACTATTATTTATGCTTTTAAATACTCTTTCACAGTCACAGTTTCATCTGAATTGAGAAAATCTGGTACCAGGCTCAGCATACAAATGTGAGAGCATGTACAAGACAGCAGAATTTTCTTGGCTCTGTGTCTGTTCCAGTCCTCCAGTAAGTGATATTTCCAAACAGAGCTGGCAGGCCAGGAAATAGCTTGCCAATGACCATTTACTGTTTCTTCCAGGGACAGAGGAGCCTGGCAGGCTACAGTCCATGGGGTCACAAAGAGTCAGACACGACTGAGTGACTTTCACACACATACCCATGCCCAGGTAGAAAAGGACAACTGTGGAGACATCATTTGTTGAATTTGGAAATTTCTCAACAGCTAAGCACAATGACCTTATATTCTGTGCTCTCTCTTAGCAGAGTTGCTGAGGAGACACGAGGGAACGACCCCAAGTTAGCCTTCAGGAATTCTGAGTCCCTACCTTCTCTGTACTTACAATGCAGCAGAATTTAGAACAAGTCCCTAAGGCATGTCAGTTGACACTTACAAATAACTGACTTATGTGTAGCTATTTTAAGGTTGAACATGCACTGTCTCCCTAACACATTGTAAACTCCTTGAGGACTCAAACTTTTGACTGATACTCTTGTCACTTTCCCTGGAGCATCTAGGATGGTGATGTATGCATAAGAAGTAATCAATAAATATGTAGTCATTCATTAATATCAGAGACAGGATTCAGAAAGCAAATGCAATTGCATCCAGGAGGAGGGGACCTAAGAATCCTTCGTTGCTTCATCCTAAACAACTCTGGGTAATGTGTGTGTGTTGGAGAAGGCAATTGCACCCCACTCCAGTACTCTTGCCTGGAAAATCCCATGGGCGGAGGAGCCTGGTAGGCTGCAGTCCATGGGGTCGCTAGGAGTTGGACACAACGGAGAGGCTTCACTTTCACTTTTCACTTCATGCATTGGAGAGGAAATAGCAACCCACTCCAGTGTTCTTGCCTGGAGAATCCCAGGGACAGAGGAGCCTGGTGGACTGCTGTCTATGGGGTCACACAGAGTCGGACACGACTGAAGCGACTTAGCAGCAGCAGCAATATGTGTGTGTTTGTAATGAAGAACTTTATGGGAGTAAGCAGGAGTAATCAGGGTGCTTTTCCAAAGCAGGCATTGGAATTCCAATGTTGTTCCAATGTAGCCCAATTGCACTAGGGAATAATGGACGGCCCAAGAACGCCCAGCCTGCGTGATGCTAGAGCCCTCCAGTCCTGGAAGACTTAGCTGCTGATTCAGGGACAGTGATTTCTCTGCATCTCAGAACCACCACCACTGTGGCTCAGAAAAGAGAGAATGGTATGCCTTGATGCTGACCAAAAAACCCTCTCCAGGGATCTCTGAGTATGAGATGTGACCGTCACAATCAGCAACTCAAAAGACACTAGAATCTCTTTGCCTGGCTGTGGGTTTAGAACTGCTGGCTGCAATGTGGATAAATAAATAGATGGGCATTGGGGACCCCTTCCAACACAATGATTTTATTATTGTCCCACTGACCGTAGCCTCCAGCAGACAGTCTGGCATCAGGAGCAAAATATCAAATAAAATGAAGCACCTGAGAGCTGAAATTTTTGAAAGAGCCATTTGGCAACTTCTACTCCTTGCTGGTTGACAGTGTAAACTTTACTTGGCAAGTTGAAAAGCTGTACCAAGCAAACCCTATCTCTGGCCATTAGAAGCACTTTAAAAAGCTAATATAATCAATTATGTCTTTTAATTTGCCAGGCAGCATTTACAGGGTTTAATTTTCTGCTGCTACACCTTCCAAATTATCTTCAGGTGGTGTTCAGGATCTAATAGAAACATACATTGATATTATCTATGTTGACTCCCCACACGCACTGGCCCTCAGACCAATTCCCATTCCTAGAGGTGAAAGGTTTGCACAGTGAGGAAGAAAAGTCATAAGATGTTTACTCAAATATTTACAACATTCATATCATCCTCCTGCCATATTCCCTACAAAGTAATATAAAAATCAGCTCCAATAATAATGGACCAAATGCAGAAAAATAATCTTTAAAGGGAACACATAAGCAAAAGTTGAGATCTAAATAAATAAGAGAAATCAAAGCCCAAATCTCTTATCATGTCCTGATATCATATGAAAAGAAAATTCCCTTGTAGGAAAAGAAATTAGATGTAGGATTTTGGTCAGCATAAAACATATATACTGACCTATTGGATGTCTTTGAGAAAAACCTCAAAGTACTAATACCAACTAGATTGTGATATTTTAAATATCATCGTGGTTTAGGAGATAATGTAGGATGTGTCCCGCACAATAGAGGAATTACTTCTCAACAGAAGGATGAAGTTCACAAATAATTCTTCCCTATATCTGGAGAGCATGAGAGTCCCATGTAATGACAGTGGTACTTTCCTCTGTGTCATCAGGAAGGAATCATATAGATGCAAAGAGCAATCATCCTCTTAGAAAACTGCAACCAGACAGTGTCAGAATGACAGAAGCACATGGCAACATTGAAAATCCAGAATAAAGGAAAAAGAACTCATTGGTTTTTCCTGTTCCTTCCATGGGCTGGAAAGGACCCTTACATCTGGCATATATAAGCACTGGCTTTCAGTTCTCCCAACAGACATTTCATTAAAAAGGGTAACCTTGGAGATTTACTCCAACCATACTGGAGTTTGTCATTATTAGAGCTGTTCCCCCTTATATTGTCAATGAGTCAATAAAATTCTGTTCACTTACAGTTCATTTTCCAAATTAATTAATTGTTCTCTTTGTTTTTATCAGAATCAGTCTTTTTTTTTAGTTTGCTTAGTGATAGCCCATCTCCCAGAGTCATGTCACCTTCTGAATATATTGATGAAACAGTTTCTTTGAACTTAATGCTGAACCACAAAGTCAGAATGGAGTTCATGGGGAATCTCAGCAGGAAAAAAGATTGAGAACAACCAAAAGGTCAGGAATCTCCTGAATAGGCAGGGAAATTTTGGAAATGTTTAACATAAGTTAATAGATTATATGGCGTATATATTTTGGGGATTAATATATGTACACTATACTATATACAAAACAGATAACCAACAAGGACCTACTATATCACACAGGGAATTCTACTCAGTATTCTGTAATAACTTATGTGGGGAAAGAATCTGAAAAAGAATGAACATACCCATATGTATAACTGAATCACTTTACTGTACACCTGAAACTAACACAACATTATAAATCAGCTATACTCCAATATCGGAGGAGACAATGGCACCTCACTCCAGCACTCTTGCCTGGAGAATCCCATGGGCAGAGGAGCCTGGTGGGCTGCGGTCCATGGGGTCACTAAGAGTCAGACACGACTGAGCGACTTCACTTCAATTTTCACTTTCCTGCATTGGAGAAGGAAATGGTAATCCAGTCCAGTGTTCTTGCCTGGAGAATCCCAGGGACGGGGGAGCCTGGTGGGCTACCGTCTATGGGGTTGCACAGAGTCGGACACAAATGAAGCAACTTAGCAGCAGCAGCAGCATACTCCAATATAAAATTTAAGTTAAGAAAGAGACTCACAGAGGTAGAGAATGAGCTTACAGTTGCCGGGGGAAAGAATGGGGGAAAGAGACAGGGAGTTTTGGATGGACATGCACACACTGCTATACAGAACCTCCTGTAGAGCACAAGGACCTCTTCTCAATGTGATGTGGAGTGGAGGGGAGTCTGCGGGAGAGTGGATTCATGTATACATATGGCTGAGTCCCTTCACCATTGCCCTGAAACTATCATAACATTGTTAGCTAAACCTCAATACAAAATAAAAAGTTTCCAAAAAAATAAAATGTTTTCAGTTTAGTTCAGTCACTCAGGCATGTCCGACTCTTTGCAACCCCATGAATCGAAGCACGCCAGGCCTTCCTGTCCATCACCAAATCCCAGAGTTCACTCAGACTCACATCCATCGAGTCAGTGATACCATCCAGCCATCTCATCCTCTGTCATCCCCTTCTCCTCCTGCCCCCAATCCCTCCCAGTATCAGAGTCTTTTCCGATGAGTCAACCCTTCGCATCAGGTGGCCGAAGTACTGGAGTTTCAGTTTTAGCGTCATTCCTTCCAAAGAAATCCCAGGGTTGATCTCCTTTAGAATGGACTGGTTGGATCTCTTTGCAGTCCAAGGGACTCTCAAGAGTCTTCTCCAACACCACAGTTCAAAAGCATCAATTCTTTGGCGCTCAGTCTTCTTCACAGTCCAACCCTCACATCCATACATGACTGCAGGAAAAACCATAGCCTTGACTAGACGGACCTTTGTTAGAAAAGTAATGTCTCTGCTCTTCAATATGCTATCTAGGTTGGTCATAACTTTTCTTCCAAGGAGTAAGTGTCTTTTAATTTCATGGCTGCAGTCACCATCTGCAGTGATTTTGGAGCCCAAAAAAATAAAGTCTGATACTGTTTCTACTGTTTTCCCATCTATTTCCCATGAAGTGATGGGGCCAGATGCCATGATCTTCGTTTTCTGAATGTTGAGCTTGAAGCTAACTTTTTCACTCTCCTCTTTCACTTTCATCAAGAGGCTTTTTA
>SJXQ01012273.1:39901-81910 GCA_006408695.1 Aepyceros melampus
ACTGTTTCCCCATCTATTTCCCATGAAGTGATGGGATCAGATGCCATGATCTTCGTTTTCTGAATGTTGAGCTTTAAGCCAACTTTTTCACTCTCCTCTTTCACTTTCATCAAGAGGCTTTTTAGCTCCTCTTCACTTTCTGCCATAAGGGTGGTGTCATCTGCATATCTGAGGTTATTGATATTTCTCCCAGCAATCTTGATTCCAGCTTGTGTTTCTTCCAGCCCAGCATTTCTCATGATGTACTCTGCATAGAAGTCAAATAAGCAGGGTGACAATATACAGCCTTGATGTACTCCTTTTCCTATTTGGAACCAGTCTGTTTTCTCATGTCCATTTATAACAGTTGCTTCCTGCATATACGTTTCTCAAGAGGCAGGTCAGGTGGTCTGGTATTCCCATCTCCTTCAGAATTTTCCACAGTTTATTGTGATCCACACAGTCAAAGGCTTTGGCATAGTCAATAAAGTAGAAATAGATGTTTTTGTGGAACTCTCTCCAATTTTCCATGATCCAGCAGATGTTGGCAATTGGATCTCTGGTTCCTCTGCCTTTTCTAAAACCAGCTTGAACATTTGGAAGTTCACGGTTCACAAATTGTTGAAGCCTGGCTTGGAGAATTTTGAGCATTACTTTACTAGTGTGTGAGATGAGTGCAATTGTGTGGTAGTTTGAGCATTCTTTGGCATTGCCTTTCTTTGGAATTGGAATGAAAACTGACCTTTTCCAGTCCTGTGGCTACTGCTTGGTTTTCCAAATTTGCTGACAAACTGAGTGCAGCACTTTCACAGCATCATCTTTCAGAATTTGAAATAGCTCAACTGGAATTCCATCACCTCCACTAGCTTTGTTCGTAGTGATGCTTTCTAAGGCCCACTTGACTTCACATTCCAGGATGTCTGGCTCTAGGTGAGTGATCATACCATCTTGATTATCCGCGTCATGAAGATCTTTTTTGTAGAGTTCTTCTGTATATTCTTGCCACCTCTTAATATCTTCTGCTTCTGTTAGGTCCATACCATTTCTGTCCTTTATTGAGCCTATCATTGCATGAAATATTCCCTTGGTATCTCTAATTTTCTTTTAGAGATCTCTAGTCTTTTCCATTGTGTTGTTTTCCTCTATTTCTTTACATTGATTGCTGAGGAAGACTTTCTTATCTCTCCTTGCTATTCTTTGGAACTCTGCATTCAGATGTTTATATCTTTCCTTTTCTCCTTTGTTTTTCACCTCTCTTCTTTTCACAGCTATTTTTAAGGAGTCCCCATACAGCCATTTTGCTTTTTTACATGTCTTTTCCATGGGGATGGTCTTGATCCCTGTCTCCTGTACAATGTCACAAACCTCATTCCATAGTTCGTCAGGCACTCTGTCTATCAGATCTAGTCCTTTAAATATATTTCTCACTGCCACTGTATAAGCATAAGGGATTTGATTTAGGTCATACCTGAATGGTTTAGTGGTTTTCCCTACTTTCTTCCATGTAAATCTGAATTTGGCAATAAGAAGTTCGTGATCTCAGCCACAGTCAGCTCCTGGTCTTGTTTTTACTGACTGTATAGAGCTTCTCCATCTTTGGCTGCAAAGAATATAATCAATCTGATTTTGGTGTTGACCATCTGGTGATATCCATGTGTAGAGTCTTCTCTTGTGTTGTTGGAAGAGGATGTTTGCTTTGGCCAGTGCATTTTCTTGGTAAAACCGTACTAGTCTTTGCCCTGCCTCATTCCGTATTCCAAGACCAAATTTGCCTGTTACCCCAGCTGTTTCTTGACTTCCTCCTTTTGCATTCCTGTCCCCTATAATGAAAAGGACAGTTTTTTTAATTGTTCATTCTAAAAGTTCTTGTAGGTCTTCATAGAACTGTTCCTTTCAGCTTCTTCAGCATTACTTGTTGGGGCATAGACTTGGATTACTATGATATTGAATGTTTCACCTTGGAAATGAACAGAGATCATTCTATCATTTTTGATATTGCATCCAAGTACTGCATTTTAAATTCTTTTGTTGACCATGGTGGCTACTCCATTTCTTCTAAGGGATTCCTGCCCACAGTAGTATATATAAAGGTTATTTGAGTTAAATTCACCCATTCCAGTCCATTTTAGTTCGCTGATTCCTAGAATGTTGATGTTCACTCTTGCCATCTCTTGTTTGATTGCTTCCAATTTGCCTTGATTCATGGACCTAACATTTCCAGTTCCTATGCAATATTGCTCTTTACAGCATTAGACCTTGCTTCTATCACCAGTCACATCCACACCTGGGTATTGTTTTTACTTTGGCTCCATCCCTTCATTCTTTCTGGAGTTATTTCTCCACTCATCTCCAGTAGCATATTTGGCACCTACCAACCTGATGAGTTTCTCTTTCAGTATCCTATCATAAATACGTTAGCCTGATGGAAATCCTTGATTGTTATTGTCTGTTTACAGCTCTGTAAAGGATTAGATTAGTGATCAAAAGGCACATATTTTGATGCTGACATTGAAAGACAAATATCCAAAGAGTTTACACTTTGTTGATGTGATATCCTTCAGTTAAGAGACTGACATTTTGAAACATGATAATAGTGTATGACAATTTGAAGTGCAGGGTACTGAGTGTATTAAGTGCAAGGGCTCAGGGTGTTTTAAGTCATTTATGTTAACTGGCGTGTCAAGATGGCATGTTTTGTCAAAGAGGTTGGAAAAAAGTATCCTGTAGTAAATTAAGATAGTTTTTATTTTTTGTCAGTATTTCTAACCCACTGGTTTGATATTTCATGATTTTTATAAACTCATGATAAATGAAATTCATATTATAATTTAAACTTATTCTGAATATGTTATAAACATTGTAAATGTTATAATTATGTTAAACTATATATTTTTACTTTTCAAATTTTTCCAGATATGTTTTACAGGAACTACTGAGTGGTTTTGGAAGGCAAAACCAGAGAGATGAAAGCTATTTTCCTTAAAGTTATGTGTAAATAAACACAAACATGTACTTCAACACATTTACTGTTTTCAGTAAGTTATTCATTTGTAAACTAGTAAATGCAGAAAGTCATAGAATATTTCAGAGGGTAAGTTTTATTTCCCATTTAAAAAGAATAATGTGGCTACCAAATACACTGCTTCTAATTTTGGTGCTTTCTCCAAATGCAGTGCTTTGGTACCTTCTTCAAAAATCAATTATGATCTACTGCTTGGACTTTTAATTTTTTAAGCATGTATATATATCTAGAGTTTTAACCATAAACTCATGCAGTTGTTCATTCTGAGATCATTCTTAAAATTTGAAGAAAATAAAGATACGTGGGATTAATGATTATATACACTTAATACAATGAGATATCACTCACATACCATATCAAAACAAGTTTTTATTTAATGGCAGTACATATACTATATCAAACACATTTACTCAAATCATACTACCTCTGGGCTCCTGTGTATATCCACACAATGATTTACTCTAGTGTATTCCTTTTCTTGGTTACTATTACCACTATTCATCTATTTAATGTGTGCATCAAGGGACAGTTTGCATAAAGACTCACTTAGTTAATCCTTTGCCCTTAAGTCAATCTTAAAATAAAGGAAAAGCTAAGTCTCAGTATTGGAATTAAAATGACACATAAAAAGATGTATAAAATAAATATTAAGTTATAAATGTTAATTCAAATTTTGAATAAATGATTATATCCTAGTTTCTTACCTTAAAGAACATAATAGAGAATGGAAGAGGGCTAAATGTATCAGAATGAAATAGGATTCTCCTTTATCTATAAATTTATAATGAGGATAATATAGATTAGAAAATAATTTCATTGCTTCCATGTCCTGGCTATTATAAACAGTGCCGCAATGAACATTGGGGTACACGTGTCTCTTTCAATTCTGGTTTCCTTGGTGTGTATGCCCAGCGTGGGATCGCTGGATCATAAGGCAGTTCTATTTGTAATTTTTTAAGGAATCTCCACACTGTTCTCCATAGTGGCTGTACTAATTTGCATTCCCACCAACAGTGTAAGAGGGTTCCCTTTTCTCCACACCCTCTCCAGCATTTATTGCTTGTTGACTTTTGGATCGCAGCCATTCTGACTGGTGTGAAATGGTACCTCATTGTGGTTTTGATTTGCATTTCTCTGATAATGAGTGATGTTGAGCATCTTTTCATGTGTTTGTTAGCCATTTTGGCAGAGTGGCAGTGTAACATGTATGATATCATATGTGAAATGAATCGCCGGTCTAGGTTTGATGCAGGATGCAGGATGCTTGGGACTGATGCACGGGGATAATCCAGAGAGAAGGTGTGGGGTGGGAGGGGGGAGGTGGGGGTCGGGATTGGGAGTTCATGTACACTCGTGGCTGATTCATGTTGATGTGTAGCAAAACGAATACAGTATTGTAAAGCAAAACAAACTAAAAAATAAAAATCAATTAAAAAATAAAAAAAGAAAATAATTCCATACAAATATAGAATTTAGCAGGCAAAATTGAGAAAATTCTTGAATTCATGCAGTTAAATGTTATTTTCAGAAGGTTCACACACATACACTTACATATTCAGTCATTCACATACATGCATAAAGCAGGATTTTGCTTCTATTCCCTGTATGCACAGCATGGAAGAAAACTAAACTATTTTCTGTTTTAAAGAGATGTGGTGAAGATTAAACACACATATACACAGTCATACACATAAGTATTCAAGTCAGTGCAGGAAAAAAAGAAAAGTACTTTTCTATTCTGTTCATCTAAGTTAATGGAAAAAATTGCAATCTCAATACTGAAGACAATAGTTGGCAACTAGATAGTTTTATGTATGATCTTTTATTATTTTTTATTAATTTTATTGAAATATGGCTCAGACGGTAAAGTGTCTGCCCACAATGCTGGAGACCGGAGTTTGATCCCTGGGTCGGGAAGATCCTCTGGAGAAGGAAATGGCAACCTACTCTGGTACTCTTGCCTGGAAATCCCATAGACGGAGAAGCCTGGAAGGCTGTAGTCCATGGGGTCGCAAAGAGTCGGACACAACTGAGCGACTTCACTTTCACTTTTCATAGTTGCTTTACAATGTTGTGTTCATTTCTGCTATACAGCAAAGTAAATCAACTATATGTTTCATATATCCCCTCATTTTTGGATTTCTTCTCATTTAGGTCACCATGGAACGTTGCATAGCATTCCTTGAATTATATAGTAGGTTCTCATTAGTTACCTATTTTATACATATTAGTAGTGTATATAGATAATCCCAATCTCCTAGTTCACCCCACCCCTTTCTTCCCCCTTTGGTATCCATATATTTGTTCTCTATGTCTATGTCTCTATTTCTGCACTGCAACTGTTGTTTGTTCTCTGCTCATGCTATATATCAGGATCCATTTAAGTAACTTTATAAAAATACTGATACCAAGGCTTTACAGCAGAGATTTTGATGCACTGTTCCTGGGTTTAGGTCTTTATTAGATTAAAGAGAACTAGTGTCTTAAGCCATTATTGGAGATAAGAAATTATTTTTAATATCACATGCAGTAAGAAACATGTAAGAAGAATTAGTACTAGTATCTGCTAAGCTGCCAAGCATGTGGTACTGAACTAGGATGGACCTGTTCTTTTTGAGCCTGACCTTCCTATGTGCAAAATGAATAGTTTGAATGAGATGATGTTTAACACAGATCATGTAGAATTCCAGTTCTAAAGTTTCTGATGTTGTCATCACATATACATATATTTACAGAATTTGATAGGAACCCAGTGACAAATAAAATTGCAGACAACTTGTAATTTGATGGCAGTTGTTGAAATGGTTTGTTTATTGGAAAAACCTTGCTCTGAAAGATATTTACTTTCAGTACATTACTTTTATAGACTAGAATTATGATGAAATAAAAAAATTATATTTGGTGTCATAAAACTGGTTTAAATTTCAGCTGTGCTCTGTACATCTTGTACAGCCTTGTACATGTGGTTTGACCTCAGTAAATTCTGATGTCTTCATCTTTAAGGTGGTAGTGCATAGGATAATACATGACATAATTATTCAGAGAGCTGTTATGAAAATAGCACTGCATATTTAAAGTTCTTTTATTAAAAAATTTAGTTTTTTTTTAATAATTGAGAGTTTTATATGAAACTCTAAAGATTAAAAAAAAAACAGGAATTTATAATTTGTAGACAGGTTATTTGAAAAATGATTTTTAGTGAATGCAGCTTTGGGTTTTCAAGGAAATCTTAATCTAGTAACCACAGAAAAGAATTTAAGATTAAATAAAATATACTTCACCTATGATTTAGTTTGGGGGATGCTTTTATTGTCTCAGGATTTATTTTATCTCAGTGGACAAGACCCTCAAGGAGCAAATATGTTACCTTGATGACTGATGAGTATGAAAACAAAACGATTTCCTGGATGTTTGATTATGTTTGTAAGATCTTTTCTTCCAGCCATGCCACAAGGCATCTGTAAAACACTACACGAAGTGAGTTACAATGAAAACAATAATAAGTTCATTCATTTATTTGTTCTTTGAGCAATTATTGATTAGAAAACTAATGTCAGGAAGATCTCCTAGAAGAAGACATTGTAACCCACTCCAGTATTTTTGCCTAGAGAATCCCATGAACAGAGGAGCCTACAGTCCATGGGGTCACACAGAGTCAGACACCACTGAAGCAACTTAGCACATATACACACATATACATTAGAAATCAAACATTAACAAGTGCCCTGATTTTGTAGAGTTTTCACTGTACAAGAGGAGCTAGACATTATCATAAAATCATTCAAATAACTTGCCAATTTTAAATGTTACAAAGTGCTACATAGTAAAGTGCTTGAGAGCATGTAATTGAGGACATTTATGAAGAAGAGACAGTGTAACTAGGCTCTGAAAATGACTAGCAGTAATTATTTGGAGGTATGAGAGAGCATCCTTTATAGAGGTATCCCTACCAGGCTTCAGGTGGCTTCTGCCTTCAGACTGCACAGTTCCTTTTCCTTGCTAATGTTTTGCTAACTTATTTGGCTTGTGTTCAATGGCAGAGTGTCTGATGCCTCTCTAGGATCCAGTTCCCTTTCAGTTTACTTTATCTCAACCCAAGGGAATTATTCTTTTTAATGGGAAGGTGTAGTATTCTCTGGGAGAGCTCCAGGATTTTGATCTTCCTTTTCTCATATACCTTAAGTTTTATCCTGAATTTTCCAGGTTTTTCAAAGTGAACCAAAAAAAAACAAAAAGAACTCCACATTTTGCCCTCTTTGTGTATTTCCAGTTCCTCACTTAAGCAGTGTGCATCTTTGCTTGAAAGATGGGAAGGGAAGTAGGCCAATACCTATTAAAAGAAACAAATGAATATATCAGAAACCTATTCTGCTAAATAGCTTGAAATTCTTTTTGGACATTTGAATGAATATGTAAAATATGCAATTAAACATGTAAATAAAGAGGTCAGGTAAAGGCTTAGGTTTATTTTAGAAATTTGTGTTGATTTTGATGTTACCTATCTTTGTCCATATACAAACGCAGACATTTGTATTGATACTGATGTTATATATTGTTGTTGAAATATGTATGTCTATGTATTTGTTGTTGCTGTTGTTCTTTAGCCTCTAAGTCATGCCTGACTCTTTTGCAAGTCTGTGGACTGTAGCACACCACGCTCCATGGAATTCTCCAGGCAAGAATACTAGAGTGGGTTTTCATTCCCTTCTCCAGGTGATCTTCCCAGATCAGGGGTTGAACTTGCGTCTCCTACATTGGCAGATGGATTCTTTACCAGTGAGCTCCCAGGGGTCTGTTTTTTAACTTGCACAGCAATAACTCTGACCTTGTAATGAGTAATAAATACTATAGCAAATGTGGCTAGAAAGACTAATCTAAAATTAGAAGACTACTCTGTGTTCAAAATGTTCTAGCAGAATCTTTGAGAATGATGATAATATTCATGTTCACTCCTTTAACTGTACAGACTTTCTGACCTTTAAAGAATATTTTGGATTATAGCTGTTGAACATGACAACCAACATAATGAACACTCATTCTCCTGCTCTAGGTAAGAATTAATCATTAATGATATGATTGATCTACTATCATCAAATTTTCAATACAAAGTTTATAATTACTCCTGTAAATCATTTCTGATACTACTGTGTGTGTCTCTCCAAACCCCTTTCCATAGTTCTCAGGAGCCTCGGTATTTTGAGGATCTCTCATTTCATTCTCACCCATACCACATGGATGATGCCTCCTAGCCAAGCATTCTGCTGCACCCCTCTTATGATACCCCTTAGGAAATGATCAGGAGACATTTTTTATATTCAAATTATTTAAACATTTTCAGCATAAGATGATCAACTATACACAAACTAGGGCTAAACTTGGGTGCAGTTTTTTTATTGAGAGAAGTAGTCTTCTGGCAGAAAATTTAGGGAAAGGGAATATGATGTAGAGGAAAAGTAAAATCTAATATGTAAAGAAACACACTACATGTGTGAATGCGTGCTAAGTTGCTTCACTCAGGTTTGACTCTTTGCAGCCGTATGGACTTCAGCCTGCCAAGGGATTCTCCAGGCAAGAATACTGGAGTGGGTTGCTGTGTCCTCCTCCAGGGGATTTTCCTGACCAGGGATCAAACCCACATCTCTTGTCTCCTTCATTGGCAGGTGAGTTCTTTACCAGTAGTGCCACTTGGGAAACCTCAAATACACTATACACAAACACATGTATGGAACTGAAAATTGAGAAAAGCTGAACACTAATTCATTTATAGAATTTTAGTTTATAGAATGTTTAGCCTATAAGTGTATTTTGTTTTTCAGAGAAAAATGTTACTAGTGCACCCCCTGTTTCTGGATACTAGGTCTCTAGGTTCGGTCCTGCCAGTTAACTCCAAGTCCTTGCTGTATCACTCAACAACTCTGGGACTCAATTTTCTTTTTTTATTAAGTATAAATAATACATTGATTGTACTACTGATTTCTATCACTGGTTGAACAACAGGATCACTGAGGAATTTATATTTTTAAAGCCCAAACTGATTTTTTCTTAGGCCCCAAATAAGATCTACTGGATTAAGTAGTGCCTACTAAACTATTATTTCTATTTTGAATTTTCAAGGTATTTGAAATAAGCAGTCCCTTTTGAGAATTGTTCTGCTAGATTATTACTACTAACACTTCTGTTCCCAGCAACCTAGGAGTCAGTGGCTGGGCTAGAAATAAGAAATAAATATCCTAGAATGTTAAAATCATATGTTTCAAATGAAAAATAGTCAGAAAAGTTGAATATTTATACATACAACCTGACTTAGATCCGATTCTTCTAGAGCCTAAAGAGTAAGTTGAGAGCTACATGTGTATACAATGACTATCATCTTTCAGCCAATAAGATTTGAAACTCTCAAGGTATTAATTACACTTCTACAATTTTACTTTATTAATTTGACATTAATTCAAAGTACACCAAATTAAATAATTTATTTAAAATATTTTACATTTGAAGAAGTGAATATGCTATTTTGACCAGCCAACCCTAATCATCAAAACTTTTAAGATTACTTGCTTTGTTTTGAATCCATTTATTTGTAACTACATATATAAAAATAATTAAAAAGCACATAATCAATCTAACCTAGATCATAGTCCCCATATCTACACCTATTTCCACCCAAATCCATTAAAATGAAGTTACTTTTACATCTTGTCACTATATTCTATTTACTCTAAAATTTCCCTGAAAACTCTGATGAATTAGAATATAAACAGTGAACCCTCCTGCTTCCCTTCACAGCCAAATGTGAAATATAATATTTTGCTCTACTGCAGAACACAATTTTATATCCTGTATCTTGAAGGATATGAATCTTTAAGCAGTTGTGGACAGACATCACATTAGTGTATGTATAGCAAAGTGTATACTGAATGATCAATTTGCTTTCCTCTGTGGATAGCAGACAAGCTATCTAGTCTACTAGTCTAGTCTGGTATCCAAATTTCCCTTGCATTCATACAAACAAATAGATTGCCTGTACGGTACTTGAAAAGTTTGCTGCAGCTCATTGAGGTGCTCAATATTAAGGGAGAACCCACACATTAAACTCTCATAAATGAAATGGAAGCAAGACATATTTTACTCTATTTAGCATTTAGGCAGCATTTTTTTTTAAATATTAGAGACTCCTCATGACAATCTTATGAGCATCATCTAGTGGTGTTATGCTCACTTAGAAACTGATAAATTAAGGGCCACAGGAGCCGGCATTGTTCAAGGTCATGTGAAGCCAGGCAGTGGAGGAAGCCCAAATTACTACTCTGAGACCTGACATTTCCTTCATGTTATTTTTCTTCCATGAGCCACACTCCCCATTTTTTCCACAGAGTAAACATTTCCAGGTGAAATCAGATATATAGTATTTATACATAAGGTTGGTAATTTACAGATAACTTTTAAAAAGGCAAATGATGGCAAACTGTTACAGTTATCATTCATGAGGGTATCACCCGTTCTTCACTCATGGTGATTCTTCTAATCATATAAGAGTTTATCATATGTTTTAAGGTAATTGATAAGTTTTATATATTTATAAATTTTATGATACCTTAGATTATCTGCTTCCTTTGAGGGAAACAGTAAACAAGATTCCAAGATGGGAACTGATTATGCAAGTGAGAAAACAAACAATACTGGAGGCAGAATGATGGAAAAGAATCATTCTTAAATACTGGAGTGGCATATTTTCCTACGGTTTAACAAGGCCTGATATGCCTCAGTGACCCACTAGTGATTCTGAAGGATTGATGCGGCATGCAGATAAATTTCATTTTTGCAGTGAAAACTCCAAGAAAGCTTGTTAGTTTTATTCAGTGCTATAAGAAGCATGACCACAATAATGCCACTTGTGAATGGTTATCTCTAAGTTGACCTGAACAAATGTCTCTTTTAACTTGTGATAATCCTTGTATATCTGCCTTAAGAGACAGAGCTTGAAATTATTTTTTCTTAGTATAAATGCTTTCTACTTTTGAATTCATTTCTTAAAACAGCTACTATTCTTTGGCCTACTTTCATTCATTATTACATAATATATGACCTAAAGCAGGAAGAATGTGAAAATACTAGTCCTCATGGAATTAATTATTATTCTTGATACTCATTCAAAGATTTTTATTATTGGGATACTTCTTTTCTATGCTCAATTGTGCCTTTTATTAAATTTTCTTTTTGTCCTCTCTGCTTTCACTTTGTTAATTCCTAACTTTTTCTTCAAAGTTTGAAATAATAGAAATTAAACTATATAGTTTTAAGCAATAAGGATGTGCCGAAAACAGACTGGACTTGGTTCTCCAAAGAAGGGTTTTTCAGCCTCAGCACAAGTGGCATTTGGGGCCTAATAATTCATTGTTCTGAGAGAGGCTTACCTGCATATTGTGATTGATTTAGCAGCATTCCTGGCCTCTACTCACTAGATTCCAGGAACATTACCTCTCTCCTTCCCCAGGTCATGGTAATCAGAGCTATCTTCAGAAATTAACAAATATCCCCAAGTGGAGAAAGATAAAGTTTCCCCCATTGGGAACCTCTTTCTCAAGGTCATTCCAGCCTTTTCTCTCCAGTTCTGCTGTTTATCATGTACTGTTGCAAGCCCATTTACTCAAAGTTTACTTTATCTTTGGCTTACTCATGATTAGTTTATTTGTACTTGACAAAGCCTTACACAGTGTAGTTCATGGTTATTTCTCCAACATTTTCTTTGCTTTTAACTCACTCTGTTACAGCCTCACTAGTCTCCTTGCTTTTATTTGAAAATGGCAGGAACCTGAGAGTCTTAGTTTTCTACTGTCTTGAATGACTTAGTCCCAGTTATCTACATGGCTTACACCCACACTGACTTCAAACCTTTGTCAAATCTCCCTTTTTCAATAAAACCTACCCTGGGCACACATTTAAATTATAAACCCCCCAACAGTATTTCCAAATTCATTTATGTTATTCAATTCTGTCTATTGTAGTTTTTTGTTAATTATACTATATAATTTATTTAGTTACAACTAAACTTAGTTTAATATTATATATTATATTTTATTCATTGATATTAACAGTCTCTCCACATGAGATTGCAAGTACTGTTATTTTAATTTTTTTTTCCATTTTTTTTCACTGTTGTAGCCTGAGTGCCTGCATTAGGATCTGGTCTATAGCAGATGCTTAATAGGTATGTATTAAATTATTTAATTAATTTTTAACATAAATTTTTGGTCTTTATTCTCCATTACTCATCTTGAGCTAAAGATAAATCAAACTCATAAAATTCTCTGGAAGTACTATCTTTGTTTTCTTCTCTGAGACAAAGTGCACACACAATTGGTGACTGAAATAGTGGCATAGGCTCTTCATGGTGAAGGATGAATGGACATAAGGGAAAAATGAAACACTCAGAAATAAACTATACTGATTACATCAGAAGGACTGGTTCAGTTCAGTCAGTGAGTCGTGTCTGACTCTTTGTGACCTCATGGACTGTAGCAAGCCAGGCCTTCCTGTCCATCACTAACTCCCTGAGTTTACTCAAACTTATGTCCATTGAGCCGGTGATGCCATCTAACTATCTCATCCTCTGTTGTTCCCTTCTCCTCCTGCCTTCAATCTTTCCCAGCATTAGAGTCTTTTTGAATGAATCAGTTCTTTGTATTAGGTGGCCAAACTATTGGAGTTTCAGCTTCAGCATCAGTACTTCCAATAAATATTCAGGACTGCTTTCCTTTAGGATGGACTAGTTGGATCTGCTTGCAGTCCAAGGGAATCTTCTTCAACACCACAGTTCAAGAGCATCAATTATTTGGTGCTCAGCTTTTAGTCCAACTCTCACATCCATACATTACTACTGGAAACACCATAGCCTTGACTAGATGGACCTTTGTTGGTAAATTAATGTCTCTGCTTTTCAATATGCTGTCTAGGTTGGTCATAACTTTTCTTCCATGGAGCAAGTGTCTTTTAATTTCATGGCTACAGTCATCATCTGGAGTGATTTTGGAGCCCTCCCAAAATAAAGGCAACGTGAAAGAATGCTCAAATTACTGCAAAATTCCACTCATCTTACATTCTAGTAAAGCAATGCTCAAAATTCGCCAAGCCAAACTTCAACAGTATGTCAACCATGAAATTTCAGATGTTTAAGCTGGTTTTAAAAAAGGCAGAGGAACCAGAGATCAAATTGCCAACATCCACTGGATCATTGAGAAAGCAAGAGAGCTTCAGAAAAACATCTACTTCTGCTTTATTGACTATGCCAAAACCTTTGACTGTGTGGACCACAACAAACCTGGAAAATTCTTAAACAGGTGGGAATACCAGATCACCTGACCTGCCTCTTGAGAAATCTGTATGCAGACCAGGAAACAACAGTTAGAACTGGACATGGAACAACAAATTGGTTCCAAATAGGGAAAGGAGTATGTCAAGGCTGTATATTGTCACCCTGCTTATTTAACTTCTATGCAGAGTACATCATGAGAAACACTGGGCTGGAAGAAGTACAAGCTGTAATCAAGATCACTGGGAGTAATATCAATAACTTCATATATGCAAATGACACCATCCTTATGGCAGAAAGTGAAGAGGAACTAAACAGCCTCTTGAGGAAAGTGAAATAGGAGAGTGAAAAAGCTGGCTTAAAACTCAGCATTCAGAAAACTAAGATCATGGTATCTGGTCCCATCACTTCATGGCAAATAGCTGGGGAAACAGTGGAAACAGAAGGACTGGTACTAATGATAATATTCTGTGCTTTAAAAAGTGGGATGCAGGATGCTTGGGACTGATGCACAGGGATAATCCAGAGAGATGGTGTGGGGCGGGAGGGGGGAGGTGGGGGTCAGGATTGGGAGTTCATGTACACTCGTGGCTGATTCATGTCAATGTATAGCAAAACAAATACAGTATTGTAAAGCAAAACAAACTAAAAAATTAAAATTAATTAAAAAAAAAGAGTACTGGAGTGGGGTGCCATAGCCTTCTCCAATATGATGATGGGATGATACTAAATTCAGAACCTGGAACATGAGTAGTTGACAAATAATGGTGACTTTTAATAGTGTTATTTTTATTTTTATCATTCTGAAAGCATGACATTAAACTCACATTAAGAAACTTCTAAAAAAAAAGTGTATGACAATGAATATATGCTTATTCTGTAAAATCATTCAGTCTTGAACCTGAGAACACTCTATTCGGATTGTACGCTTTCACCAAGTTGCACTCTTCAAAGGTATACACTACCCCAGATACATATATACATACTGATTTTATCCTTAAAAATATTCTAATAGTAAAGTCAGTTAAACATTTAGTTTCTGTCCTCGTGAGTAAACACTATAAAAGATAAATCAACAATGAACATGAAAATAAGAAATGATTGAGATTGTATATGTTGGTGAATGTTAAGAGAATGAATTCTGATAGAAAATGAGGAGGCACTATTGGAGCTGTTAACAAGGGGCAAGAAAGGGTCAATAATATATATCTATATATCATCTATATCTATATCTATCGATATAGATATATATGGGAGTAAGTCATGGAGAAGGAAAAGCACTGTAGATTGGAAATAGAGCAGCACTGAACACATCTTCCTAGATTAACTGGCCACTGTATTTAACAAAGGGTATTAGAGAAGTGAGCCAGGACATTTTATTAAGATACATTTTATTTCCATTGACATGAATGAACATTTATCTTTTAATATCTTAATTGATGACTCATTTCTCAAATGATGAATCATTTTTTAGGATAAATACAGAGTCCCATTACAAAGGTATTTTGTTTTTTAATTTACAAATCTCCTGTCTTAAGAATCTACAATAAATATAAGTGTGTATAAGTTTTTTTCTCCTTTGACCACCTGTAAAAGCTAAGAAGAAGGAAAATTCCTCAGAAATCAATTCTTTCAAGAATGTAAATCAAGAACTATTTTTCAGAATTTTGAAGTACTTAAAAAATAAAAAACAAATACAAAAGTATAGTGTGTCCTATGATATTTTTTACTTAGAATTATAAAATATAAAAGATCCTCTTAGTACTAAATGAAAATGATAAATAGTAAAATAAGAATATCTCTAAAGAATTAAGGTGCTTCCCCACATATGAAGACTAACATGAATTTGAAAGATGTGTGATGACAATTTTACTTCTGTTCTTAGCTTGAGTTACAATAATACATCTGTTTTATATTTGGGGATTTTGAACACAAGATTTATAATCATTTAAGGGTGAGAATCTATTTATGTAACATGATGCTGTTAAACCAGTAAAGTAAGACATGCTAAAAGTGATCTTCAAAATCGTATAACTATATATAAAATGTTAAAGTGTGTTTAAATATACATTTTAATATACTTTCAAAATCCAAAGTATCCATATATAAGTCCCCAATCACTATAGAATATTTCCATGAAAGAAGTGTCATGTTTTGTTATTATTATTGTCAGTCTAAGGAGTAAATGCCTATAGATCAGGTCACTAGTTTAATCTTTTACTGGTATGCTGATTTCTACCAGATGATCAGAAAGATGATAATTATGTCACCATTTATTTCTGATTTTGAACATTGTGCATAGATGTAGAGAAAGTAGTCCATATGAGACTTTTTCTTAGACAATAACACTATCCTGGAGTTTCTTTATTTTTAATTCTATACAAACATGTAAGATTATGAACTTGCTCTATGGTAGTAGGTAAGACATTGACTTTAAACTGTCCTCACTGACCCCATGGTTAACACAAGTGCTTCAGAGAGATTATATACAAATCTGTGTATCTGTGTGTGCATAGGTGTTCAGTTATGTCCAACATTTTGCAACCCCATGGACTGCAGGGCTCCACTGTCCATGGAATTTTCAAGCCAAGAAAACTGAAGTGGGTTGCCATTATTTACTCCAGGGGTCTTCTCTTGAGTCTCCTGCATTGGCAGGCAGATTCTTTACCACTACACCACTTGGGAAGCCCATGTACAAAGATACCTTTCATATATCTGATTCAGTGTTACTCAAATTACTGTTTATACACATATAATCTATCTAATAAATGAATTTATTATGCATATGACTTTGTTTATAATAATGTTGAGCTTCCCAGTGGCCCAGAGGTAAAGCATCTGCCTACAATGCAGGAGGCCTGGGTTCGATCCCTAGGTCGGGAAAATCTTTTGGAGAAGTGATAGCAACCCATGCCAGTATTCTTGCCTGGGAAATCCCATGGACAGTGGAGCCTGGTGGGCTTCAGTCCATGGGGCTGCAAAAGGGTCAGACATGATGTAGGAACTAAATGACAACATGATCATGTTAGATACATTTACATTTTGAATTCTATAAAGGCGAGGCTAGTAGAAAAAAGAAGGAAATGGCAACCCACTCCAGTGTTCTTGCCTGGAGAATCCCAGGGATGGGGGAGCCTGGTGGGCTGCCGTCTATGGGGTCGCACAGAGTCGGACACAACTGAAGCAACTTAGTAGCAGCAGCAGCAGCAGCAGTAGAAAAAGATACTAATTTTATGACCAACCTGAGTTTTTTCTATCTGTAGTACCATGAAGAAAAATTATTATCTTATGAATTGTTGTCAACATGAAATTCAATATTTGAGAAATACAAACAGTTAAACCTGCTCAAAACTACATCATGTAGAATGAGAATATGATGATAAAAAATAAAGATGCTCCTTCTTTTCCTTTTCCTTATTTACCTTCATCTTTCAAGCTTGTCATTTAGAGAGTTATTAATTCAATAAGGCCTAAGTCTTAAACCGTTATGATTATACAGTGAAAGTGAGAAATAGATTTAAAGGTCTAGATCTGAGAGATAGAGTGCCTGATGAATTATGGAATGAGGTTCGTGACATTGTACAGGAGATAGGGATCAAGACCATCCCCATGGCAAAGAAATGCAAAAAAGCAAAATGGCTGTCTGGGGGGGCCTTACAAATAGCTGTGAAAAGAAGAGAGTTGAAAAGCAAAGGAGAAAAGGAAAGATATAAGCATGTGAATGCAGAGTTCCAAACAATAGCAAGAAGAGATAAGAAAGCCTTCTTCAGCAATCAATGCAAAGAAATTGAGGAAAAGAACAGAATAGGAAAGACTAGAGATCTCTTCAAGAAAATTAGAGATACCAAGGGAACATTTCATGCAAAGATGGGCTCGATAAAGGACAGAAATGGTCTGGACCTAACAGAAGCAGAAGATATTAAGAAGAGGTGGCAAGCATACAGAGAAGAACTGTACAAAAAAGATCTTCACGACCCAGATAATCATGATGATGTGATGACTAATCTAGAGCCAGACATCTTGGAATGTGAAGTCAAGTGGGCCTTAGAAAGCATCACTATGAACAAAGCTAGTGGAGGTGATGGAATTCCAGTTGAGCTGTTTCAAATCCTGAAAGATGATGCTGTGAAAGTGCTGCACTCAATATGCCAGCAAATTTGGAAAACTCAGCAGTGGCCACAGGACTGGAAAAGGTCAGTTTTCATCCCAATTCCAAAGAAAGGCAATGCCAAAGAATGCTCCAACTACCGCACAATTGCACTCATCTCACATGCTAGTAAAGTAATGCTCAAAATTCTCCAAGCCAGACTTCAGCAATACGTGAACCGTGAACTCCCTGATGTTCAAGCTGGTTTTAGAAAAGGCAGAGGAACCAGAGATCAAATTGCCAACATCCGCTGGATCATGGAAAAAGCAAGAGAGTTCCAGAAAAACATCTATTTCTGCTTTATTGACTATGCCAAAGCCTTTGACTGTGTGGATCACAATAAACTGTGGAAAATTCTGAAAGAGATGGGAATACCAGACCACCTGACCTGCCTCTTGAGAAATCTGTATGCAGGTCAGGAAGCAACAGTTAGAACTGGACATGGAACAACAGACTGGTTCCAAATAGGAAAAGGAGTACGTCAAGGCTGTATATTGTCACCCTGCTTATTTAACTTCTATGCAGAGTACATCATGAGAAACGCTGGACTGGAAGAAACACAAGCTGGAATCAAGATTGCTGGGAGAAATATCAATAACCTCAGATATGCAGATGACACCACCCTTATGGCAGAAAGTGAAGAGGAGCTAAAAAGCCTCTTGTTGAAAGTGAAAGAGGAGAGTGAAAAAGTTGGCTTAAAGCTCAACATTCAGAAAACGAAGATCATGGCATCTGGCCCCATCACTTCATGGGAAATAGATGGGGAAACAGTAGAAACAGTGTCAGACTTTATATTTTTGGGCTCCAAAATCACTGCAGATGGTGACTGCAGCCATGAAATTAAAAGACACTTACTCCTTGGAAGAAAAGTTATGACCAACCTAGACAGTATATTTAGAAGCAGAGACATTACTTTGCCGACTAAGGTCCGTCTAGTCAAGGCTATGGTTTTTCCTGTGGTCATGTATGGATGTGAGTTGGACTGTGAAGAATGCCGAGCGCAGAAGAATTTATGCTTTTGAACTGTGGTGTTGGAGAAGACTCTTGAGAGTCCCTTGGACTGCAAGGAGATCCAACCAGTCCATTCTGAAGGATATCAACCCTGGGATTTCTTTGAAAGGAATGATGCTAAAGCTGAAGCTCCAGTACTTTGGCCACCTCATGCAAAGAGTTGACTCATTGGAAAAGACTCTGATGGTGGGAGGGAATGGGGTCAGGAGGAGAAGGGGACGACCGAGGATGAGATTGCTGAATGGCATCACGGACTCAATGGACATGAGTCTGAGTGAACTCCAGGAGTTGGTGATGGACAGAAAGGCCTGACATGCTGCGATTCATGGGGTCGCAAAGAGTTGAACATGACTGAGCGACTGAACTGAACTGAAGTCCTCAATATGCCAACGAATGTACTAAATTAAAAAAAAAAATGATTTGTAAATTGTAACCCAGGAACCTGCTGTCATATATTTGACGTAAGCTTATTTAAAAAATTAATACCAGCATATAAATATGTATAAGGAAATTATATTTAAACAGTAACAAAAATACTAAAATAATGACTTTTTCATTAAAAAAATACTCTGGTAATAGTAATTTGATATCTTTATCAGTGTCTGTCAGTTGAATCTGAATCACACCTGCCTTATTTATAAAGATGGGTCAGGAGAATTTTCCACTGGTTTTTCCATGTAACTACCCTGTTTGCATAGTTATATTGTCCATCAGGACCTATAAACATTTTCATAATCCCAGTCTCTGTCTGAAAGAAGTCTAAATCCTATTCAAGAAGCAGCAAGTAAATTAATATTAACTAAGAAACTCTCCTCAGCCTCTAGGATGCTTCTATTTACCTGATAAAGAGGTTTATGTACTACATTATTTCCTTTTACTCAAATTATCAGAAATTTTAGATGTGATGTCAGTAAAATAGTGTACTTTATAGTGTATTATCATTTCAATGACTCTATTGTAAACTTAATAGCTTTACTGTGTGCATGATCTTAGCCATCAATCAACAATGTTTCTTGCATACCTACAGTGTGCTCAGGATTGCAACTATGCCTTTAATTTTAATATTTCTATACATTTTGTTTGGAAGAGGAAAATAATGAAATATGACTCATAAATAAAACATTTTGCCAACAGTGTTTTTAATTAGAATGTTGACACATCCCTGTTTTCTTTTCTCTTCCACCATATAGAAAGCCATTGCCACAGTCATCATATCTGTAGTGTATCCACTGTAGAGAATAAGCTGTGACCCCTCCGTGTGGATTTGCTGTGTCTTATGTGGAGGGTGAGTTCGTGTGTGAAATGATCTGCCTTCCTCAAGTCCACTTCTTCAGTGAGCCTCTTGAGCATGTCACATTCAGGTCACTGAACACTGATATAGAAGGTTCAGACGTTCAACAACCTGTTTTCAAACTATGCTTTCTATCAGTTATCCAAACTGCACAGATATTAGCATGGAGTTTTACTTTGAAGAATGACATCTTAGATGTGTTTGCTCCATGCCTGTAAAACCTAAGTGCTCTTAACATTATGGCCTTCCTTAAAGTCTCAGTTATTCCTGACTATGTAGGATATACAGTGGCAAGAGCAGTCAGTCAAAGGCTCTTGAAGTCATAATTTTGAATATGTAGGATAACAGATAAAATGTTGCCAATATATTGAAAATAGTAATCCAACAGTGTTCATATTTGTATCTTCAGAGTCCAGCACAGTTTCCATCTCACACTCTAAAATTTTTGATAAGTATTTTTGAGGTCTTAACAAATGCATCAGCCATGCCAGATATTCTTTACCCTAGTGTCTAAATCCTTGTCATATCCTTAGTATGAAATACCTTTGGTTCCATTCCTAACTGAATTTTTGTCACCATCTTATATCCTGTTAGTATTTTATCCTCATTACAATTTTTAATTTTACAGGCATGGTTGTTGTTTTATCATTATCACCCTCAAGACAATATTTTGTTCATTTACTTACTATTGCCACTTAAGAGGTTGGTGTACAGAAAATTTAGTGTTTATGAACTTTCAGTTTGAGCCTCTTATGGGTTCATTTATTCACTCATTGTTTTGTTTTGTTTTACTTAAAAGTATTTATTCAGTAGTTGCAGCAAGCAAGGTACTTTTCCATGTGTTTTCTGTACATCAGTGTACATGCAAGAAAAAGATTGTTGTGCTTTGGAGCCTGTGTTATAGCAGGTGAAACAGATAAAAACAGGAAAATATGATCCATAATTAAATTATACTGTATGTTAATGGTGATAAGAGCTACAAAAAAAATAGAACAAGAAAGACAGGCTGTGGGGATGTTGCAGTGTTAACTAGGGCAACCAAGGTGTTCTTCATTGAGTGTGTGTTCTCATTTTTGTCCAACTCTTTGTGATCCCATAGACTGTAGCTTGCCAGGCTCCTCTGTCCATGGAATTTTTCAGACAAGAATACTGGGGTAGGTTGCCATTTCCTGATCCAGGAAATCTTCCTGATCAAGGAATCAAACCCATGTATAGTATCTCTTGCATTGGCCAGAGGATTATTTACCACTGTGCTACCTGGGAATCCCTAAAAACACTGAGGGATTTGAGCAACCTCATGAAGAAAGTGAGAGTTTAGTAAGGAGATATTGGGAGAAGATAATTAAAGGCAAGGAAATAGTTGTTTAAGTTCTCTAAGATTGGGACTTACCTGGTGGTTCAGTGGCTAAGACTCTATGCTCCCAATGCAGGGGCCTGGCTTCTATCCCTGGTCAAGGAACCAGATCCCTAAAGATCTCATGTGCCACAACTAAGAAAGATGGGGAAAGAACAACTAAGACCCAATTAAGCCAAATAAATAAAATAAAAAATTTAAAAATTATTTTAAAAGATATCTAAGACCTGGATGGGGGCTTCCCACATGGCGCTAGTGGTAAAGAACCCACCTACCAACACAGGTAGATACAAGATCCTCGAGTCAGGAAGATCCCTTGGAGGAAGGCCTGACAAACCACTGCAGTATTCTTGCCTGGAGAATCCTATGGACAGAGGAGCCTGGCGGGCTACACTCCATTGGGTAGTACAGAGTCAGACACAACTGAATTGACTTTGCATGCACACACACAAGATCTGGACGCATCTGGCATATTCAAACAACAGAAAGGAACCGAGGGAAAGGAACCCATAAAGCTTTTGAGGTTTGAGTTCATAAAAAATGTATGAAAGTTAGAAATAGTCAGACTTTTGCATTTTACTTGAAATGAAATATGGGACTACCAAATGCTGAGCAAACCTAACATGGCCTGTGATTTAAAAGTATCAAACTGGGTGCTTTATTTAAACTAGACAATGAGAAGGGAGTCAAGGGAATAAAGAGAAAACATACCAGGTAGCTAGGATAGTAATTCAAGTAAGACATCATAGTGCTTTTATTAAAAATAGTAAAAAGTAGATGGATTCCAGATATATCTAGAAGGTAGAGATTTTAGAATTAATTTTAAGATTAAAGGCATAACCAAAAGATAACTTCAAAGATTTTGCCCAGAAAGTTGAGTTGACATAAATTGACATAAGAAAAGATGTGTGTGAGTTATGGGAGATGCTTTGGGAAGAGGTCTGTGTGGGAAAACAGAGCATTCAGTTTTGCACAAGTTGACATTGAGTTGTCTGTTAGATTTTAAAGTGAATTTGTTGGCAGGAATTTGAACATATGAATAGAGATTGGGTGAGAGGTGTTGGCTAGAGATAAACTCGGGGAATCAGTAGCCTTAGAGTTGGCATTTAAAGATATGAGATAGAATGAGATCACCAATAGAGTAAATGTTCAGTTCAGTTTAGTCACTCAATCATGTCCAACTCTTTGAGACCCCATGGACTGCAGCACTCCAGGCCTCCCTGTCCATCACCAACTCCCAGAGTTTACTGAAACTCATGTCCATTGAGTCAATGGTGCTATCCAACCATCTCATCCTCTGTTGTCACCTTCTCCTCCTGCCTTCAATCTTTCCCAGAATCAGTGTCTTTTCAAATGAGAGTAAGTGTATATATTCAGAAAGAGTAACAAGGATTGTCTTCTGACTTTTCAGACTATAACAAATAGAGAAGAAGGAAATTAACTAGAAAAAGACTGAGAAAGTGTCCTCATAGAGGAAGGAAGACAAAAGTTTATTGTCCTGCAACTCAAGGTGATGTTTTTCCTTGTTTTGTTGTTTGTTTCTGTTTTTGCTAACAGAACAAAGCTATCTGGCTGCATCTAGAAATGTGGTTGCTTTTGTTGTTCAATCACTAAGTCATGTCCTACTCTCTGCGACCCTATGGATTGCAGCATATCAGGTTTTCTATCCATCATTATCTTCTTGAGTTTGCTCAAACTCATATCCATTGAGTCATTGATGCCATCCAAACATCTCATCCTCTGTCACCCCCATCTCCTCTTGTCTTCATTTTTCCCAGCATCAGGGTCTTTTCCAATGAGTCAGCTCTTCACATCATGTGGCCAAAGTACTGGAGCTTCAGCATCAGTCCATCCAATGAATATTCAACTTTGATTTCCTTTAGGATTGACTGATTTGATATCCTTGCTATCCAAGGGTCAGTTTAAGAGTCTTCTCCAGCATTATAGTTGAAAGCATCAATTCTTTGATGCTCAGCCTTCTTTATGATCCAACTCTCACATCCATTCAAAACTACTGGAAAAACCATAGGTTTGACTGGACGACTGTTGTCAGCAAAGTGATGGGGTCTCTGCTTTTTAACACAGGTTTAACCTGTAGGTTTACCTGTATAGGTTTTTCACAGCTAATCTTCCAAGGAGCAAGCATCTTGCAGTCCATGTCCGTGTTGATTTTGGAGCCCAAGAAAGTGAAATCTGACACTATTTCCACATTTCCCCCATCTATTTGCCATAGATATGGTAGGGGAAGACTTTTCAAGATGGAAGCGGTATCTACAAAGCATTAGAAGAAACACCAAAATTAAAATATAGAGAAGAGGAGGATGAATTTCTGGAGTGACACCTTTAAGTAAGTCAGAGACACACAAGGGAAAGCACTGGGTGTTTGTAGGACAGAGAACACATCTCAACTTTGTTTACAGATGAAATGGGAAGGTGTTTGCTGGCTGGATGGTTGACATGGCAGTGGGAGTCAAAGCTTTTATTTAAGTATCCCAGTGAAGTGAAAGGGAAGTCAAGGTCATCAACTGTTTGTGATTTGAGAAGAAAGTGAAATTGTTACTTAGGAATGAGTAAACAGACTTGACAGCATGCTGTGGTATCCTGATGGAAGTATTGGCATATATGACGTTCAGTGTCATTAATCGGTACCAGGTCAGTTAAAATGACTGCATTTTTTTCTTCATTCAATTTCAGTTGTGCAGGTGCATGTGAAAAGAATTTAAACAGTATCGTGTAATGAATGGTAGTACTTCCACAAAGATACAGCTGAGCCAGAGATGTAACTCCTTTTATGTATTTATGTTCTGGAGTGTTTGAGAGAACAAGAGAAAAAGCCATGCTTAGAATTTAAGGAGCAACAAAATATGAAAATAACAGAAAAGCACAAATAATGTCAGCTGCCTACTCAAACAGGTAGTTCACAAAATGATACACAGAAGTGAATGGAAACTCTGTATCATCCCTGTGCCTGTGCATAAGTGCTACCAAAGAATAATGGTTTCTTATCCTCTCCAATCTTCCAAATATTACATGAAGACTTCTTAAAATAATCAAGAGTCTTCTAGAAGATAGCAAGAGAAAAATTACACTGGAGAAAAAAATGGAGTATGAAAGTCAATAGGGTATATTCAGCATATATGAATTATATCCCAGAACATATTTATTGACTGTTTCACTTGACCTGGACATATGCACTCTGATATTAAAAACACATGAAATAGTGTTCAGAAGTTGACTTTACCACACAATTTTATTCACTCTTTCAGTGAATATTTTAGATGGATAGACTGCTATGAGCTGGGTATTGTTCTAAGCATCGTATACACAGTATTTAACCAAACAGATTTCCAGCTCCTGCAGGTTACACTTCAGCAGGAAAAGATTAATACAAAAATAACCATATAAATGAGTTATATATAATGTTATCAAAAAGCAATAAGTAAGATTGAAATAAAGGAAGCACAAAATGGAGGTGCAGAGGAAGAGGGGTTTAGAGTTTAAAATATTCAATGTTTAATCACAGTTTCAAATGAGATGGAGTAAAGGGCAAGGAGACTACCTAGACAGTTTTCCAGGATGGGAGGAGGCACAGAAGAGGCAGTGTGTCTTGTATGCTCAAGAAACAGAAAGGCCACCCATTGTGCCTGGAGAGAAGGGAAAAAGAAGACTGTAGTAGGAAATGTGGGGTGAAAAATATTGCAGGGCTATATTATCCACAGCACAAATGTTTATTTTGATATGATCTAGAAAGGAGCCTCTTGAGAAATCTGTATGCAGGTCAGGAAGCAACAGTTAGAACTGGACATGGAACAACAGACTGGTTCCAAATAGGAAAAGGAGTACATCAAGGCTGTATATTGTCACCCTGCTTATTTAACTTCTATGCAGAGTACATCATGAGAAATGCAGGACTGGAAGAAACACAAGCTGGAATCAAGATTGCCAGGAGAAATATCAATCACCTCAGATATGCAGATGACACCACCCTTATGGCAGAAAGTGAAGAGGAGCTAAAAAGCCTCTTGTTGAAAGTGAAAGAGGAGAGTGAAAAAGTTGGCTTAAAGCTCAACATTCAGAAAACGAAGTCATGGCATCTGGTCCCATCACTTCATGGGAAATAGATGGGGAAACAGTAGAAACAGTGTCAGACTTTATTATTTGGGGCTCCAAAATCACTGCAGATGGTGACTGCAGCTATGAAATTAAAAGGCGTTTACTCCTTGGAAGAAAAGTTATGACCAACCTAGATAGTATATTCAAAAGCAGAGACATTACTTTGCTGACTAAAGTCTGTCTAGTCAAGGCTATGGTTTTTCCTGTGGTCATGTATGGATGTGAGAGTTGGACTGTGAAGAAGGCTGAGTGCCGAAGAATTAATGCTTTTGAACTGTGGTGTTGAAGAAGACTCTTGAGAGTCCCTTGGACTTCAAGGAGATCCAATCAGTCCATTCTGAAGGAGATCAACCCTGGGATTTCTTTGGAAGGAATGATGCTAAAGCTGAAGCTCCAGTCCTTTGGCCACCTCATGCGAAGAGTTGACTCATTGGAAAAGACCCTGATGGTGGGAGGGATTGGGGGCAGGAGGAGAAGGGGACGACCAAGGATGAGATGGCTGAATGGCATCACCGACTTGATGGACATGAGTTTGAGTGAACTCCGGGAGTTGGTGATGGACAGGGAGGCCTGGCATGCTGCGATTCATGGGGTCGCAAAGAGTCGGACATGACTGAGCGACTGAACTGAACTGAGAAAGGAGCCTAAGATGTGGCTGCTTCATGAAGAAAAAAGGAAGCCATTGCTTTAGAGAGAGAGGTTGATGAAAGGTAGTGTTGATATATAGACAGCCCTATGTAACATAGACAGTTTTCCTCTGAATGATCTGATAAGGGCCACATATTTCTAAAAATGAAAAAGAAAAAACAAGAAAGCAAACAAGCAAAAACAGAATGAAAGACTTGTCCTTCCTTAGAAAAGACTCTTACCTAGGGTGTAGGATAAATAATACACTTCTATTTACAATGAAGCTGTTAGAGGCCACTCTGAATAGGACCAACACAGTGTATTGCAAAACATTTCTTTCAACTATGCATTTAAGTTTCAGTAATTTTATTCTGTCTGTTCTTTTGAATGAATTATATTCTTGGATCAAAAGCATGTGATACATTTTTTTTTTTTGCCTTTACTTATTGACTATAACACGATGGAGGATTTGACATTTTATATTGTGTTTTAATTTCCTAGGGCTACCACAACAAATTACCACGACCTTGTGGCTTAAACCACATAGATGTATTCTTTCACAGTTCTGGATGCTGGCATTCTGAAATCAAATTATCAGCAGGTTTGTACTCCCTCTGGAGGCTCCCAGGAGATTCCTGTGCCTCTTCTAGTTCTGAGGGCTGTGGTATTCTTTGACTTGTTTTAGCTTCCCTGGTGGCTCAGTAGATAAAGAATCTGCCTGCAAAGCCAGAGACTTTGTTTGAACCCTAGGTTGGGAAGCTCCCCTGGAGAAGGCATGGCAACCCACTCCAGTATTCTTGCTTGGAGAATTGCATGGCCAGAGGAGCTTGGTGATCTACAGTCCACAGGATGGCAAAGAGTCAGGCATGACTGAGCGACTAAGCACAATACACAGCATAATGCTAATGTTTTCCTGTCTTCACATGGCCTTCTCATTTGTGTTTCTTATGTATCTCTTCTAAGAATGTGTTACTGAATTTAAGACCAACCATAATCCCGGATCATCTCACATTGAGATTCTTGTCTAATAACATCTGCAAGACTTCATTCCAGTTAAAGTAATACTCTGAGGTTCCAGGTGGCCTTATCTTTTATAGAGAACATATTCACCCTAGTACCTCTTGTTATATCAGTCTTCTATGTGGTTCTCTTTCAGAACCAATGCTTCTTCATTATAATAAACCATATTGCATGCATGCTTGCCAAGTTATTTCAGTTGTATCCAACTCTTTGCAAACCTGTTGACTGCAGCTCACCAGGCTCTTTGTCCATGAAATTCTGCAGGCAAGAATACTAGAGTGGGTTGCCATGCCCTCCTCCAGGGTGTCTTCCTGACCCATGAATTGAACTTGCATCTCTTAAGTCTCCTGCATTGCCAGGCAGGTTCTTACCATTCATGCCACTTGGGAAACCTTATTAACCTGAGATAAAATATATTGAAAGCATAAATAATGTACTCAGTGTGTTTATTGACTCTGTTTCCAGTTTGCATATATTTTACAAAGATTTAAAGCGTCAAGTATCTATAATCTGTACAGTTCTTATTCACAAACTTCCCCTGATGTGTTCCATCCTTGTGATGATAGTGCTAGAAGCCTTCCCCTGTGAACAGCAAGATGCCTCAAAATAGCAACTTTAAAAACAAGGACTTTGAATACATCAGTCTTTTCTCAGTCTTATATTGGCAGTTTCTACCATTGCTTCATTCACTATGTCACCAAGGCCAGAATTAGTGACCTGGGTTTAATACCGATTTTACCCCCCCACCCTTAGTTATTAACACATAGTATTAATACATACTTTTTACATTTTATCAATAATTCTTTTCCATAAGTAAAACCTGAAGAATATGAAGGGCAAATCGTGATACAGAAATAGATGAATATTATTGTCATACCAATCCTAAAACACAGTGAAAGTGAAAGTGTTAGTTGTTCAGTCATGTCTGACTCTTTGTGACTCCATGGACTGTAGCCCACCAGACTTGTCTGTCCATGGAATCCTCCAGGCAGTTATACTGGGGAGGGTAGCCATTCTCTTCACCAGGAGATCTTCCCAACCCAGGGATCAAAGCTGGGTCTCCTGCATTGCAGGCAGATTCTTTACCATCTGAACCACCAGAGAAGTCCCTCCCAAAACAGTGCCATCATACATAAGAGTGCATCCCAGCAACAGTTTAGGGACAGAACATTTAATTTTGGGTATTTCTGTGCTGAGAAATAAGACTATATGGGTTATAGATTTTACTTTGTAGTCACACTAAAGTAAAATAAACAATAATTTGTTTTTTGAAATAAATATAACCTGACTTTTCTAAGTCACATTTAATGTAACTTTAATTACATTAAATCATGGTGAATATTTTACATCACATCATGGTGAATACTTTGAATACACTTCAATCATGGTGATATTTTAATCTGTTATCATTGAGCCTTCTATTGCTTCTTGTAAATATCTCAGATTTATGTTTCAAACACTTAGGAAGGTCCTTCTGCTCTTTACTCCACATAGGTTATTCTTGGATTAGTTTGTCCAAATCCACACAATCTTATAAATTTGATTGGTTTATGAGTTGTTTGCTAAACTCGAATAAGGTTGATAGCTCTGATTCCCCAAATAAGTATCCCTAGATGAACAAATGTATCTTGAGTATGTCTCCCTTTTTCCTGCTCAGTTGCTTCTGTGTCCAATTCTCTAACCACAACTTCCCATTCTGGCTTTCTGTAGAAGGACACAGTGTATGAATATATTTTCTTCCAGCTCTTCTTTAGAAACTGAACTGATCCTTTTCCTTTTATGGAAGATGCATGATACAGACAGCATTATTTTTTCTTACTATATATGTATATGTATGCATATATATTTAATTTATATTTATATATATAAGGCTTCCCATATAGCTCAGTCTGTAAAGCATTTGTCTGCAATGCAGGAGACCTGAGTTCAGTTCCTGGGTTTGGAAGTTCCCCTGAAGAAGGAAATGGCAATCCATTCCAGTATTCTTTCTTGCCTGAAGAAGCCTATGGATAGAGGAGCCTATGGATAAAGGATTCATGGGATCTCAAGAGTTGGACACGACCTGGCGCTATCTTTATTCTTTATGTATGTGTATACATACATACACAGATATGTATAGGCTTCCCAGGTGGTACTTTGTGTGTATGTTAGTTGCTCAGCCGTGTCCAGCTCTTTGCAACCCCATGGACTGTAGCCTGTCAGGCTTCTCTGTCCATGGAATTCTCCAGGCAAGAATACTGGAATAGGTTGCTATGTCATCTTCCAAGAGATCTTCCTGATCCAGGGATTGAACCCAGGACTTCTGTATGGCAGGAGGATTCTTTACCAACTGTCACTAGGGAAGACCTCAGGTGGTGCTAGTGGTAAAGAACCCACCAGGCAATGCATGAGAACTGAGAGATGCAGGCTCAATCCTGGGTTGGAAAGATCACCTGGAGGAAGTCTGGCAACCCATTCAAGTATTCTTACCTGCGAAATCCCCTGGACAGAGGAGCTTGATGGGCTGCAGTCCATGGGGGTTGCAGAGTCAGACATGACTTAGCCATTGAGCATGCACGTATACACACACACACACACACACACACACACACACACACATCATTTGTCAGTTTGTATGTTTTTATTTATTTATTGCTATTCCTAAATCCCTTCCTCTTTTCCTTGTATGGTTAGTCCTATGAGCTTATTATTAGTCTCTAATGAGTCAGATAAGTTATTGTGACTCTAGGAAAATCAAGAATATACATGATATTTCCCTGATATTGAGAAAGAACAAAACATCACTTGATGTCAGGGAACTGATCTGACCTCACATCTAGGTCTCAGTGTTACCCCAGTTAGTGAAGTTTTACATCTAAATCATATAGTTCTGTTGGACACAAACAATATCACAGAATATCTGTGTCAAATGAGGTCACTCTGAGACCATGAAAAAGGAAGAGAAAAATGGAATCACTGTGAAACCCATAAAATACTAAACACTTTTTCTTTCTCTAATGAGTTTCCAGTACTCCTTTGGCAATCAAAGCTTCATCCTTACTGTAGTATTCTCTTCCCATAGATAAGATTTACTGAGATACCCAGTCATATAATTGACCTCACTTTCTCTCACCATCCCATTCAGAACAATTGGTCACTTGCATAGATTCTCCCCCAAACTATCCAACGAAGTCAGAAATCCTGTAACAAAGTCTTGATATGACCTTCTTTCTTGATTCCTGATAGTTCCCTATGGAGTATACTCTCCCTCACTATTGTCAGTAGTAAACCCAGTTTGTTCAACTGCAGGATTTCCTGGTGATCTTTAGTTGAAGGGCATTACCAGAACAAATCACAGTATTATGCCAACTCAGAGGGATGCATTGCCAATTTTATAAGGGAATTATTGAGAAAACAATGCAGTCAATTTCAAACCAAACCAATCTGTTTGCCAACGAATGGCACCATGTAATCCATTCTACGCACCAAAGATTTAACTATTTTTCTGAAATAAAGACATAAACATGTTAATTCCATGCTGATTTAATTTTAAGATTTCACCTGCACATAGTAACAGGGCTATTGATATGTTATTTAATATCTATAAGCTGAAAATTTTTCTACAAATTAGAGAAATTATAAAGGTTTATTACTGATAATCATTTAGGTGAAGAATAATGTATATATAAATAATATACACAAATCTTGAATCTGCTGTTTGTTGCACTTATACAAAATAAATGTTTAGTCGCTCAGTCATGGCTGACTCTTTACAACACCATGGAGTACAGCAAGCCAGGTTTCCCTGTCCTTCACCGTCTCCCAGAGTTTGCTCAGACTCATCCATTGAATTGGTAATGCCATTCAACCATCTCATCCTCTGTCCCCTTCTCCTCCGCCTTCAATCTTTTTCAGCATCAAGGTCTTTTTTTTTCAGCATCAGGTCTTTTCCAATGAGTCAGTGCTTTGCATCAGGTGGCTAAAGTATTGGAGTTTCAGCTTCAGCATCAGTCCTTCAAATGAATATTCAGGACTGATTTCCTTTAGGATTGACTGGTTTGATCTCCTGAAGTCCAGGGGACTCTCAAGAGTCTTCTCCAGCACCATAGTTCAAAAACATAAATTTTTCCATGCTCAGCCTTCTTTATGGTCCAACTCTCACATCTGTACATTATTACTGGAATAACCATAGCTTTGAATATATGACCCTTGCCACATAAAAATATAGAATATTAAACACACTTTAGATGTCTTTCTTTAGTATTCAGTAGCAGCTTGACCATAATATTCCTAGGGATTTTTAATATTAAATATTATATTCCTTGGCATAAGCAACTTTGAATTTAGGGCTTGTTGTCATCTGAAATTCCCAGAAACTCATAAGCAGTGTCTATTCAAATAACTTTTGCCTCATTCTCTTTAACTTTGATACTCATATTCAAACTAGATATATATATATATTTTACTTTTACCATGATCAAATTATATTTTATGCATTCTTCTTGAATTTACTTTTTATTGTATCCATCTCAATTTGGATTATTTTATACTGATTTATCTTTAGAAATATGGATTTCTTTTTCTGCTGTGTCTAACTGAACTGCCTTTTATATATATATGTATAAAATGCTTTCAGTTGTATTTCTCAGTTCTAGTATTCTTTATTGTGTATTTATTAACCATTATAGATTTCTAATAAATTGTGTTATCCTTTCCTCATATTTTATATACACATTAGACTTCATTATAAAAGACATTCAAAGTTGCTCAGTCATGTCTGACTCTTTTTGACCCCATGGACTGTAGCCTGCCAGGCTCCTCTGTTCATGGAATTCTCCAGGCAAGAATACTAGAGTGGGTAGCCATTCTTTTCTCTAGGAGATCTTCCTGACCCAAGAATTGAGCCTGGGTCTCCTGCATTGCAGACAGATTCTTTACCATCTGAGCTACCAGGGAAAACTTGTTAAGCCCCACTTCTACTAGTGCTAATATCTGGAGTTATTTATATTACATGTAAAAATATATGTAGCTATATGTAATAAGCTATCTGTATATATGTAATATATGATAAGCTATATGTAATAAGAAGGCCATGGCACCCCACTCCAGTACTCTTGCCTGGAAAATTCTATGGACGGAGGCAGCCTGGTAGGCGGCAGTCCATGGGGTCGCTAAGAGTGAGACACGACTGAGTGACTTCACTTTCACTTTTCACTTTCATGCATTGGAGAAGGAAATGGCAACCCACTCCAGTGTTCTTGCCTGGAGAATCCCAGGGACGGGGGAGCCTGGTGGGCTTCCGTCTATGGGGTCGCACAGAGTCGGACACGACTGAAGCAACATAGCAGTATATGTAATAAATATAGGTTTATTTACTGTCTCTTGTTTGCTTTTTGTCTTTGATGTCTTGTTGTGATCTATTTGATAATTTTATATCAAATGTGAGATATTATGATTGAAAACACAGAGTCTCTAGATGATATTATATTCTTTCAGACAAATTATCTTCCTTCTGACAGGCAGGGAATATGGATAGATATGATAGATCCAATGAGAAACTGAGATACTATCAGACTGTATTTTTGGATTTTTTTTTTTTTTTCTTTTGATGGCTGGTATGTCTTCACTTTGCTCCCAAGACTTAAGCTTTATGAGTTCTCAGCTGAAAACAAGAGTTTTTACCTGATTTTTTTTTTTTTCTTTTTTGGCAGTGGGAGTGGGTGGGCAGACCCTTAGGTCCAATTGTTGATTTCTCAGCAATGAAAAATGACAAAAAAATGAAAATAAAACACAAACAAACCTCAGCTTTGGTTTTTTGCCCCTTAATAACCACTTTTGGTTCAGTATTCAGCCTCTTAATCATGGTTCACATAGAGATTAGAAATTACTAAATGCCTTTAGGTGGAATCATGCACAGAATGATTTTATTCCTTCTCTGCAGTTTCATTTGCTATAAAACCCTGACTCTTAAAATATTGTGCAGCTCTGTGTATGTTTATCAGTAAATGTTTGATAGAGGAAAAGCAGCATTAAATAGAAAATACACCTCATTGAACTCACTTTCTGTCTGAGATCTTGGATTCTCAAGTGTTGGATGCCTTGGTTTTTCTCTTATACCTTCAAAGAACTGTTTCTCTTTACCATAAAATCCATAAAATAGATAGCCAATGGGAACTGCTGTATGACTCAGGAAACTCAAACCATGGCTCTGTATTAACTTAGAGGGGTGGAATGGGGAGGGATATGGGAGGGAGGTTCAAGAAGGAGGGGACATATGTATGCCTATGGCTGATTCCTGTTAAGGTTTGACAGAAAACAAAATTTTATCCTTCAATTAAAAATGAATAAATTAATTTAAAACCACAAAGGACTGTTTCTGTATTTTTACATATATTTTTTTAATTATCAGCAGAAGTGTTATTTGATATCAGCCATCTAGTTATTGCTGAATATGGTGATCTTACATGTTTTTACTTAGTCATATTCTGTAAATATTGTTTTACAGGTGGAATATTAAGGATATGGACTTTAAAATCTTTTGAGTGTTAGGTATGAATCACAGGCTTGATCCTTCATGTTTATAAAATAGCTAATCTAGCTTCAGATGTCATGTCCTCTCATAACAGAACCTGAGGACAGAATGGAGGAAAAGAGAACAAAAAAAAGAATTTTCATTTTGTAAATTTTTCTCCTTTAATAGAGTGCAGATTCCAGCATTCTAAGAAGTCTCCAGCAGATATCCTTGGTTAGAAAAGTTTCACTTCCTCTTTTAGGCCAATTACTAGCAAAGAGGAAGGCCTGCCATGTTTAGTTTTGTCTGATTATAATTTATTCCTGGGGCTAAGCAATTTGCTAGCTGCTGAACATTAGGTTCTGTTAGCAGAGAAGGAATGAGAATGATTTGTTCGATAGGAAAACTGTCCTTGTCACACAAAATATTTCACAGGCTTTATTTATTTCATTTTTTCAACTTCAGCTTCTGTCCGTATTGTCATGTCTCCTGTGTTGTAGATCAGTTGTTCAACCTTGGCACAGCTGACGTTTAGGGCCAGATAGTTCTTTGTTGTGATTGTGCTGGTCGTTGCACAGTGTGCAGCAGCATTCCTGACCTTTACTCACTCAATGCTAGTAGTGCTCCCCTCTCACTCATTTGAGAAAGCAAAAATATCTTCAGATGTCACCAGATGTCCTCTGACAGGCAAAGGCTCCCTCATTTGAAAATTCATTTATCTAGATGTCAGAGCATAATGGAATAGAAAAGATGTCTTGAAAAAGGGACTTTGTCAACAGAATTAAAATCCATCCAGAGGATACATGTATATGTTTATAGCATAAATTAAAGCATGTTGCAATAAAAGATATCTCCATGCTTACAGTTTCTGAATAATAAACTTCAATCACACAAAGCAGTACAAGGCTTAATCCAGTTGTTGGCCTCAGCCTGCTGTGGATGTTAATGAGGTGACTCATTCACTAGTAAAGGAACATATAAGAAAAATACTTGACATACCAAAATATAGGAACTGTGGGTACTGTGGAGTTCCGTTATTTCCCTTTAAGATGAAAGAATCTAAAAAGAGTTTAACACTCCTAGACCTAGACTCTTGTGAGTCTCTAGGAAATATTTTTCATTTTGTGTACTTATAAATTTATATGCTGCTACTGCTGCCGTTAAGTTGCTTCAGTCATGTCCGCTCTATGCAACTCCATAGACGGCAGCCCACTAGGCTCCCTCATCCCTGCGATTCTCCAGGCAAGAACACTGGAGTGGGTTGCCATTTCCTTCTCCAATGCATGAAAGTGAAAAGTGAAAGTGAAGTCACTCAGTCGTGTCTCACTCTTAAGCGACCCCATGGACTGCCGCCTACCAGGCTGCCTCCGTCCATGGGATTTTCCAGGCAAGAGTACTGGAGTGGGGTGCCATTGCCTTCTCCGTCAACTAAAGGGTTAAGTGAAAAAGAGTTTAGAGATGCAGTCCAGCAGTCACTCATGATTCTTGAAATGAAAATCCAGTAATTAGTTTTAGAATATATCTATCCAACATTGAGACTCAAATGTTCTCTGTTAGATAGATTTGAGGCAAAGGTATTCTGAAAAACACCATTTATTCATCTTGGACAGACAGTAGTTCAGTTTTCAATGAGATGGAAAGAGATCTGCCTTTTTTTTTGTAGAAAGTATTACTAAGAAAAACTAGAGAAAGATGTTTCCTACAAAGTTATATATACTACTCTAGTAACATTAACTTTTTACACGTGAGTTGTAAAGTTGTTGTTTATTATCTAATGTTTTCATGTTTTAATTTCAATAGTTTTTTAATTGATTTACTTTCTCTTGTTCTTTTCTTTATCCTCTGAGAAAGAAAAATTTTTTATGATCTCACTTATATTTTTATTTAGAGTAATTTTATTCTATTGATTAATAATTTTCCCCTTAGTATACATTGTAAGCTAGTGAATGGTATGAGACATTTCTTTGTTAACTATTATAGGTCCTTTACAATATTTGTAACTACTTACCCTTCACAACCATTGGTATGGAGCTACTGAAAGAAAGTCACAGTTCTAGGAACACATAAGAACATTTCTTGGCCATGAAAATAAATAAGAAAATTACAGATGATAAATGCAGTTAGTAGTCTCAACCATATAAGCTCCATCCAAGAATCTTGAGATAGCTATTGATAAAGAGATTCTTTTTATATATTTAAATGCATTTTCTTTCCTCTAATAAGTATATATTTATTTAGGAGGTTTCCTTAATGTCTGTTTCCCTGAGGGGAGGGAGTTCCTTAGGGAACTAACAGTACCATTGTGAAATAAAGCACTTGATATATTTGGTAAATGAATAAAGTATAGCTTAGCCAGCCAGCCACCTTTGTACTATGAATAACTCACTTTGCTGTTCTCTGACAATCTATAGATTCTATGTATGTTAATCTTAGTACCATTTATTCTTATACTACTATAGTTTTTTATTTCTTATATATGATATCATTTACCAAGCATATGTCAGCCAGTTGCTAAGGGAATCTTCCTTTTTATTCAGAGTAATCACATAAACATAATAATTAAATTATACACTAACTTAGTAAATATGGCTGTTATTGTTTCCTATTCACATATGAAGAAAAGATGCTAAGAAAGACTAAGTGTATATAAAACTATTTGAGATGCTAACACATAACCTAGGCAATTTGATTCCAAGCTATTACTCTACATATTTACAGGTTTTTATAATCCAAATAGATTCTTGTAAAGATCACACTAACAAAAGTACTGCTTGCAAAGTAACTTCCTTGCTTGTAAATTTTAGGTTACATCATAGATCATATTTATATACCCCTTAACCTGGTAAGATTAATTTCAATCATATTTTTATAACAATAATATTTTTCAATAAATATCAGAAGGAGAAGGAAAAAGAGAAGAATCACTCCACTACAAAAGTAGAAATATTCCGACAACCAGTCAAACCCTAGGTTCACATTGCAGTGGAATTTTGTTAGAAATATTGTTGGAATATCATAGTTAATTATGAAGCAGTTTAAATTAAACTCTTCAGACTAATAACAGTTGCCATAATCCAATATCACATTGCATTGCACTTTTAGTCATCCTAGCAGAGAAAAATCCCCACAAAAGTAATATGACAGTATTTTTATTTAAATACATACATGGAAAGACACACAAATGCACATGTGTAACACCATGAACTAATTAGGAAGAGAAAAGTGTGATTTTTATTATTTAAGATATATTAAATAGATGAGATGAGAGACCCAGATATACCATTGCTGAATACAACATAAAAATTTTAAAATAAGATATATGAAAATATATTTTATTTTCCTAAAATATTCTAAAAATAATAAGTCATTTCCATTTAGGATGATTTCAGAATCAAATGTAAGTGTGTATAAAGCATTAGCACAGAACCCACATTTTAAACCAATGCTCTAAACTATTAATCTGTAATATTTGGACCCATAGCTCAACTGTATGTATCCAGTCCAAATCCTTTTATATTTTGAATATGTGTTCACAGTTCTCAGTATTCATTAAAACATTCTTTCCTGTATCATTAGCTTTATGTTTTGTATTACAAGTGCCTAGCTTTCACCACAGGCTATGTTCATGCTTGTTAAATCAACCTCTTCAATAGGAATTATTCCTTGCTCAGTTTAAATTTATGAAATAAGATAAGACAATAACACTTCAAGATTGTATCTAGCTATTTAGAATTTCATTAATTCTGTCCATATAACATTCTTCAATTACATTTCATAATTTCTATAACCTTTTTTTTCCCTAGAGAATCGTGGGGGTGTAATACACAGCCATTCAAAAAGTCCACACAGTCAACTTTTGAATTCTTATAACTAATGACAATTTTATTCTTACATAAATTACACATCTCTTCATTTGTAATTTTTTTTAGGATTAAGCAACTTCTTTGTGGCTCAGCTAATAAAGAATCCACTTGCAGTGCAAGAGACCTGGGTTCGATCCCTGGGTTGGGAAAATCCCCTGGAGATGGGAAAGGCTACCCACTCCAGTATTCTGGCCTGGAGAATTCCATGGGCTGTTTAGTCCATGGTGTCTCAAAGATCGGACACGACTGAGTGACTTCCATTTCAAAAAACAACTTCCTACTCCCAGTAGAAAGAAAAGCTATCAAATAGACAGGTGTCTTATTCTTCCTTCCTCCCTAAAGCAATGAATTACCCAGGAGACAGCCCACTGGAGACTTTGAACCAGCAGTGGCTTTGAAAGTTCTTTTCCTCTGTTGGCCCACTCATTGTGGGTGTTCAGCAAAGCTACATCTTTCATCTTATTCCTTGTGATCATTTGTAATTGAAAGGTTGTGACAAGTGAAGAATTAGTCTATCCCTCTCCCTGAAAGTAGTATAGAAGCAATTTTTCTTTTTAGTTAGAAGGAAACATGGAAAAAATTATTCAAACCAAAAATAATTTAATTTACTACACTTTATTAGAAGGGCATGTAATATATATTTTATTTAGAATGATCATGCAGCTCTTATTTTGTCACATCTGATATTTTACAAAGATTTATTAATGTTAGGTCGGAGAAGGCAATGGCACCCCACTCCAGTACTCTTGCCTGGAAAATCCCATGGATGGAGAAGCCTGGTGGGCTGCAGTCCATTGGGTCGCTAGGAGTCAGACACGACTGAGCGACTTCATTTTCACTTCTCACTTTCATGCATTGGAGAAGGAAATGGCAACCCACTCCAGTGTTCTTGCCTGGAGAATCCCAGGGATGGGGGAGCCTGGTGGGAGTCTATGGGGTCGCCCAGAGTCGGACACGACTGAAGTGACTTAGCTGTAGCAGTAGCAGTAGCAGTATTAATGTTAGGTAACTAAAATATCGGAGAAGGCAATGGCACCCCACTCCAGTACTCTTGCCTGGCAAATCCCATGGACAGAGGGGCCTGGTAGGCTGCAGTCCATAGGGTCGCTAAGAGTCGGACACGACTGAACGACTTCTCTTTCACTTTTCACTTTCATGCATTGGAGAAGGAAATGGCAACCCACTCCAGTGTTCTTGCCTGGAGAATCCCAGGGACCGGGGAGACTGGTGGGCTGCTGTCTCTGGGGTCGCACTGAGTTGGACACGACTGAAGTAACTTAGCAGCAGCAACTGAAATATCGACTTCACTTTCACTTTTCACTTTCCTGCACTGGAGAAGGAAATGGCAACCCACTCCAGTGTTCTTGCCTGGAGAATCCCAGGGATGGGGGAGCCTGGTGGGAGTCTATGGGGTCGCCCAGAGTCGGACACGACTGAAGTGACTTAGCTGTAGCAGTAGCATAGCAGTATTAATGTTAGGTAACTAAAATATCGGAGAAGGCAATGGCACCCCACTCCAGTACTCTTGCCTGGCAAATCCCATGGACAGAGGGGCCTGGTAGGCTGCAGTCCATAGGGTCGCTAAGAGTCGGACACGACTGAACGACTTCTCTTTCACTTTTCACTTTCATGCATTGGAGAAGGAAATGGCAACCCACTCCAGTGTTCTTGCCTGGAGAATCCCAGGGACCGGGGAGACTGGTGGGCTGCTGTCTCTGGGGTCGCACTGAGTTGGACACGACTGAAGTAACTTAGCAGCAGCAACTGAAATATATTGAGTATTATCTCATTTTAATGGCAAAGTAATCTACCCTACAACCAAATACTCTAGAAATGAAAGAAACAGTGCAGCATTTGTTAGCAATTTTTAATCTGCAAATATGCATAGTTTAATATACTATTAGAATCATAATTTCTTAGAACAAAATAATATACAATTAGAGCAAGTTTATGAACAAATTGACTTCTTAGGTATAAAAATGTTTTTTTCTTTTAACTAGTGTGAATATTTAATGTAATCATTCCCTTACATTTATTGAGATATGTTTTCACCTATTTTTTCATTTATTTTAAAATAAAACTATGTATAACTGCAGAATATGGTGATTTGATCTACATATCCATAAAAATACAATTATTAGTCAACTTAGCATATTTCCTCATATAGTTATCAAAATTTTTGTGTAATTATAGGAAATTAAACCTATGTTTCAGTAAAATTTTTAATAGTCAATGCAGTGTTATTAACTATTGTCTTATGTTATAATTTAGATCTGTAAACTTATTCATTTTACATAACTATAACTTCATTTGTTTTTGACAAATGTTATTTTATCCTGTAAAATGTAACTCTTAGAATTTTATGGCCACCAAAATGAAGAGAATTTTAAAGTTTTAATGTACATTTTAAAGTTGAAGAACAATAGTACTTAATGACCAATAAAATTTTCAATATTTTTATTAGGGTAGATTTAAGAAGTAAAATAGTGAGATAAAATTTATAGTTGTTGAAATCTTTTAATTTCATTTTAAGTAAGTATTTGAATCAACTTGGTATGGAATTTATTCTGTATATATTTTATGACAATGAAGTATCTTTCAAAATATCAATTTAAAAAAATTTGCAGATATTCTATTATTTATAGCTATTCAAACTTCAAAAAAAAGTGAAAATCAAAATAATAATGTCTGAAGACCAATAAAATTTTCCACAATTATTTTTAGTAGGCATGATAGAAAGGATTTTTAGGATCTTTGTATCAAAAATCTCCCAAAATGTTGATTCTGTCTCCTAAATCTATCAAATACCACTTCCTCTCTATTCCCACTTTCAGAGTTTTATTTCAAGTCCATTTTATCTAATTTATCACATTGATTATTAATGTCCTTTACATGAACATTCCTCAAATTATTGTCAGAGTAACCTTCACATAGAAAATATGAAAATGTAATGTGTCACTTGATGATTGGGTCTTTATTTTTTTCAGCAGGCTTCTCTCTTTTTCAAAAGCAATCATGCACAATACCTAGTTATGTGTGTATGTTTTAACAAAAAATGAAGAAATTGGTTAAAATGAAGAGTGAATCCTCAAACTGCACCTGCTCATCTTTTTTCTCACATAAGTTAGAGGCCCTGAGAGGCTTCTGTGGAATAATTGAATTCTATGACACATAATTTGAAAACCACTCTTTATACTGATTTGAAATCCAAGCTGTGAGAGCTATAAAAGGAACTTTCTAATCTAATTCCAGGAATATGTTCTCTTTCATTCTTTCCACTTCTCCACATAAGCCTCTGTCACAGCCATGCATAAATGGTTATATTTTCCAAAATGGGCCACAATGTTGTGCATCTCCTTGCCTCTATAAATGCTCATCCTCTGCCTGAAATGTAATTTTATCCCTTGTTCTATTGTTTTCATTTCAGTTCAGTCGCTCAGTTGTGTCCAACTCTTTGTGACCCATGGACTTTAACATGCCAGGCTTCCCTGTCCATCATCAACTCTGGGGCTTGCTCAAATTCATATCCATTGAGTTAGTGATGCCATCCAACCATCTCATCCTCTGTCATCCCCTTCTCCTGCCTTCAATCTTTTCTAATAAGTCAGTTCTTCATATCAGGTGGCCAGCGTATTGGAGCTTCAGCTTCAGCATCAGTCCTTCCGATGAATACTCACTATTGATTTCCTTTAAGATTGACTTGTTTGATTACCTTGCAATCCAAGGGACTCTTAACAGTCTTCTCCAACAACACAGTTCAAAAGCATCAATTCTTCAGTGTTCAGCTGTCTTTATGGTCCAGTTCTCATGTACATACTGGAAAAACCATAGTTTTGACTAATGTACCTTTGTTGGCAAAGTAACATGTCTACTTTTTAATATGTCGTCTAAGTTGTCATAGCTTTTCTTCCAAGGAGAAAGCATCTTTTGATTTCATGGCTGCAGTAAGTTTCCTTTAACAGTACAAGTATCTGACAGCCCAGCCATTCTAAAGAAAGGAAAGTTCTAAGTGTACTCCTCTCTTTATTCTTTTAATACATGTTCATAGCTATATTTTTAGTATTTACTATGCTTTGTTTTCATCGTTGTGTTCCTTGATATCCTATATCTCCTGAAAGAATTTTGTTCTAACTATCTCAGTGTTTCCAGCAACTGTTAGAGTTCCAGATACTTCATAAGACTTCAGTTCAGTTCAGTTCAGTCACTCAGCCATGTCCAACTCTTTGGGACCCTATGAATCGCAGCACGCCAGGCCTCCCTGTCCATCACCAACTCCCAGAGTTCACTCAGACTCATGTCCATCGAGTTGGTGATGCAATCCAGCCATCTGATCCTCTGTTGTTCCCTTCTCCTCCTGCCCCCAATCCTTCCCAGCATCAGAGTCTTTTCCAATGAGTCAACTCTTCTCATAAGGTGGCCAAAGTACTGGAGTTTCTGCTTTAGCATCATTCCTTCCAAAGAAATCCCAGGGTTGATCTCCTTCAGAATGGACTGGTTGGATCTCCTTGCAGTCCAAGGGACTCTCAAGAGTCTTCTCCAACACCACAGTTCAAAAGCATCAATTCTTCGGTGCTCAGCCTTCTTCACAGTCTAACTCTCACATCCATACATGACCTCAGGAAAAACCAAAGGCTTGACTAGAAGGACCTTTGTCGGCACAGTAATGTCTCTGCTTTTGAATATGCTATCTAGGTTGGTCATAACTTTCCTTCCAAGGAGTAAGCGTCTTTTCATTTAATGGCTGCAGTCACTATCTAAGACCTAATAAACTCCTTTTTTTTTT
>SJXQ01012273.1:90237-107941 GCA_006408695.1 Aepyceros melampus
GAACTGTGGTGTTGGAGAAGACTCTTGAGAGTGCCTTGGACTGCAAGGAGATCCAACCAGTCCATTCTGAAGGAGATCAACTCTGGGATTTCTTTGGAAGGATTGATGTTAAAGCTGAAGCTCCAGTACTTTGCCAACCTCCTGCGAAGAGTTGACTCATTGGAAAAGACCCTGGTGCTGGGAGGGACTGGGGACAGGGGGAGAAGGGGATGACCGAGGATGAGATGGCTGGATGGCATCACGGACTCAATGGATGTGAATCTGAGTGAACTCCAGGTGTTGGTGATGGACAGGGAGGCCTGGCATGCTGCGATTCATAGGGTCGCAAAGAGTTGGACACAACTGAGTGACTGAACTGAACTGAATGTAGAATGCAATGGCAACCCATTCCAGTATTCTTGCCTGGAGAATCCCATGGGCGGAGGAGCCTGGTAGGCTGCAGTCCATGGGGTTGCAAAGAGTTGGACATGACTGAGTGACTTCACTTTCATTTTTCACTTTCATGCATTGGAGAAGGAAATGGCAACCCATTCCAGTGTTCTTGCCTGGAGAACCCTGGGAACGGGGGAGCCTGGTGGGCTGCTCTCTATGGGGTTGCATAGAGTCGGACACGACTGAAACAACTTAGTAGCAGCAGCAGCAGAAGCATGTTACTTTAAATTTACATTTGAATTATTATTTAAATATTTCATACTAACACCGAATATTTTGACTTTCAAGTATAAGATGGGGTGGGTTGTTCTAAGTTTCATGATGCTTCTTCATTTGATAAAAGTTTTAGAAATTGTTCATTGGATCTTCACTCTATAGTGTTTTCCAATTTTAAATAAGAAAAGAAAGCATGGATAGATAAATAGATCAATAGATGCCATCCTTTTTTATTTTAAGAAATGTCCTAGGGGACTTAGTTGCAGTGCAGTTTGCTTAGTTAACTCAAATATTTTTGTCCTCAAAATTCATCAGTATAATGTTAAATACAGTAGCATGAAAATCAATGCTTCCAACATGGTTTAAGGGCCATTTTATAGAGCAAAAGCTGTATAACAAATTGGAACCTTATGCACTGTGTTGTAACAAGCTGGTAATTATCATTCTAATGTGTATGCATATTTTCACATTTTGCAGTGCTCTATCTGCTCTGCAAGCTGGTTTCAGAATATCATAGAAAACTCTGGCTATCTCATGTTTAGTGGGGGAAAAAAAACTATAAAAAGTTAAAGAAAAACTACATTTATCTGTATTCTGTACCCATTCTTTATTTATAATTATTTTGGTCTGATTCTTTATTATTTTATTTGTTGCCTTCGTCATCACAGTCCATGGGGTCATGCAGTCCTGGTATGCTGCAGTCCATGGGGTTGCAAAGAATCAGACATGACTGAGTGACTAAACTGAACTTGTCATCACATATAATTAAACTTAATAACCAGTAACACTGAAGAAGCTGAAGTTGAATGGTTCTATAAAGACCTACAAGACCTTTTAGAACTAACACCCAAAAAAGATGTCTTTTCCATTATAGGGGACTGGAATGCTAAAGTAGGAAGTCAAGAAACACCTGAAGTACCAGGCAAATTTGGCCTTGGAGTACGGAATGAAGCAGGGCAAAGGCTAAGAGTTTTGCCAAGAGAATGCACTGGTCATAGAAAAAACCCTCTTCCAACAATACAAGAGAAGATGCTACCCATGGACATCACCAGATGATCAACACAGAAATCAGACTGATTATATTCTTTGCAGCAAAAGAATTCAGATTGATTATATTCTTTGTAGCCAAAGATGGAGAAGCTCTATACAGTCAGCAAAAACAAGACTGGGAGCTGACTGTGGTTCAAATCATGAACTCCTTATTGCCAAATTCAGACTTACATTGAAGAAAATAGGGACAACTGCTAGACCACTCAGGTATGACCTAAATCAAATTCCTATGACTACACAGTGAAAGTGCGAAATAGATTTAATGGACTAGATCTGATAGATAGATTGGACAGAGATTTGTGACACTGTACAGGAGACAGGGATTAAACCATCCCCATGGAAAAGAAAGGCAAAAAAGCAAAATGGCTGTCTAAGGAAGCCTTCAAATAGCTGTGAAAAGAAGAGAAGTGAAAAGCCAAGGAGAAAAGGAAAGATATAAGCATCTGAATGCAGAGTCCCAAAGAATAGAAAGGAGAGATGAAAAAGCCTTCTTCAGCGATCAATGCAAAGAAATAGAGGAAAACAAGAGAATGGAAAAACTATAGAGATCTCTTCAAGAAAATTGGAGATACCAAGGGAACATTTCATGCAAAGATGGGCTTGATAAAGTACAAAAGTGGTATGGACCTAATAGAAGCAGAAGATATTAAGAAGAGGTGGCAAGAATACACAGAAGAACTGTACAAAAAAGATCTTCACGACCAAGATAATCACTATGGTGTGATCAGTCACCTAGAGCCAGACATCCTGGAATGTAAAATCAAGCAGGCCTTAGAAAGCATCACTACGAACAAAGCTAGTGGAGGTGATGGAATACCAGTTGAGCTAGTTCAAATACTGAAAGATGATGCTGTGAAAGTGCTGCACTCAATATGCCAGCAAATTTGGAAAACTCAGCAGTCCCCACAGGACTGGAAAAGGTCTGTTCTCATTCCAATTCCAAAGAAAGGCAATGCCAAAGAATGCTCAAACTACCACACAATTGCACTCATTTGACATGCTAGTAAAGTAATGCTCAAAATTCTCCAAGCCAGGCCTCAGCAATATGTGAACTCCCAGATGTGCAACATGGTTTTAAAAAAGGCAGGGGAACCAGAGATCAAATTGCCAACATCCGCTGGATCATGGAAAAAGCAAGAGAGTTTCAGAAAAACATCTATTTCTACTTTATTGATTATTTCAAAGCATTTGATGTGCGGATCACAATAAACTGTGGTAAATTCTGAAAGAAATGGGAATACCAGATCATCCGAGCTGCCTCTTCAGAAACCTATATGCAGGTCAGAAAGCAATAGTTAGAACTGGACATGGAACAACAGACAGGTTCCAAACAGGAAAAGGAGTACGTCAAGGCTGTATAATGTCACCCTGCTTATTTAACTTATATGCAGAGTACATCATGAGAATGCTGGACTAGAAGAAACACAAGCTGGAATCAAGATTGCCGGGAGAAATATCAATCACCTCAGATATGCAGAGGACACCACCCTTATGGCAGAGAGTGAAGAGGAGCTAAAAAGCCTCTTGATGAAAGTGAAAGAGGAGAGAAAAAAGTTGGTTTAAAGCTCAACATTCAGAAACTAAGATCATGGCATCTGGTCCCATCACTTCACAGGAAATAGATGGGGAAAGAGTGCAAACAGTGTCAGACTTTATTTCTGGGGACTCCAAAATCACTGCAGATGGTGACTTCAGCCATGAAATTAAAAGACGCTTACTCCTTGGAATGAAAGTTATGACCAACTTAGATAGAATATTGAAAAGCAGAGATATTACTTTGCCAACAAAGGTCCATCTAGTCAAGGCTATGGTTTTTCCTGTGGTCATGAATGGATGTGAGAGTTGGACTGTGAAGAAAGCTGAGCGCCGAAGAATTGATGCTTTTGAACTGTGGTGTTGGAGAAGACTCTTGAGAGTCCTTTGAATTGCAAGGAGATCCAACCAGTCCATTCTAAAGGAGATCAGCCCTGGGATTTCTTTGGAAGGAATGATACTAAAATTGAAACTCCAGTACTTTGGCCACCTTATGCGAAGAGTTGACTCATTGGAAAATACTCTGATGCTGGGAGGGATTGGGGGCAGGAGGAGAAGAGGACGACAGAAGATGAGATGGCCGGATGGCATCACCAACTTGATGAACATGAGTTTGAGTGAACTCTGGGAGTTGGTGATGGACAGGGAGACCTGGCTTGTGACGATTATGGGGTTGCAAGAGTCAGACACGACTGAGCAACTGAACTGAACTGAACTGAACTGAATGAATTAAAAGATACATTAAATAAACAAATATATGCAAATCCACTCTTTCATCAAGTAAATGTAGATTTTGAAATGTAGTTTTGGAATTCAGATAAAGATTAAGATAAGTTCACTTAGGGCCTTAAAACACCATTTGTTTACTGTGTAAAGCTATTTTATATTTAAAATTAAGTTCATATAAATAATTTATATAAACTCATATAATAATTCATACTAATTGGAAACTGAATTCTTTTCACATCTTTATCCCCAATGCTTGTTATTTATGTGTACTTTTTGAAATGTAATTTCCTCCATCCAGTTAAGCAGGCTTATTTTATAATTTGCTAAGATGTAACAGTCCTTTTAGAGCCTAGACTGGATCAAATCTGTCACCTTCGTTTGTTCACATTGTTGATCAGTGTCTCTTCTGGAAACTAATTCTTATAGCCCTCTGGTGGTTTAGTTGCTAAGCTGTGTCTGACTCTTGCAACCCATGGACTGTAGCCTTCCAGGCTCCTCTGTCAGTGGGATTCCCCAGGTAAGAATATTGGAGTGGTTTGCCATTTACTTTTCCAGGGGAACTTCCTGACCCAGGAATCAAACCCTGGTCTCTTGCATTGCAGGCAGATTCTTTAATAACTGAGCTATTAGGGTCCACTAGTTGAACTTTTTTTTTTTGCATTACAGTTATAATATTCAGTGTTTCTCTGTGACATTTCATTCTTAAAAAATAGCAAACCATATAGCATAAAAACAAATAGGCAAAATCATGAATAAAGCTTATGTAACCAAGTTCAATATAAGTTGCTTTTGACAAGTATGTAAAGTTTATCATTTCATATTTATCATTTGTACCATTTATGTTAAAATATAGTCATAAGTGTGATGAAAACCATCATCTCATTCCAGTTTTAATGTATACTCCATGAAAATTAAATTATGGTTTAAAGAGTTCAGTAATTGAAAAGTTCTAGGTGGAGTTGAATTTTATTTTTCAAATACACGAGTTATAATTTATTTAAAATGCAGTTTTTAGTATAAAGTTTCAGTTCAGTTCAGTTCAGTTCAGTCGTGCAGTCGTGTCTGACTCTTTGCTACCCCATGAATCGCAGTACACCAGGCCTCCCTGTCCATCACCAACTCCCAGAGTTCACTCAGACTCACCTCCATCGAGTCCATGATGCCATCCAGCCATCTCATCCTCGGTCATCCCTTTCTCCTCCTGCCCCCAATCCCTCCCAGCATCAGGGTCTTTTCCAATAAGTCAATTCTTCACATAAGGTGCCCAAAGTACTGGAGCTTCAGTTTTAGCATCATTCATCAGACTCACGTCCATTGAGTCCATGATGCCATCCAGCCATCTCATCCTCGGTCATCCCTTTCTCCTCCTGCCCCCAATCCCTCCCAGCATCAGGGTCTTTTCCAATGAGTCAACTCTTCACATAAGGTGCCCAAAGTACTGGAGCTTCAGTTTTAGCATCATTCCTTCCAGAGAAATCCCAGGGTTGATCTCCCTCAGAATGGACTGGTTGGATCTCCTTGCAGTCCAAGGGACTCTCAACAGTCTTCTCCAACACCACACTTCAAAAGCATCAATTCTTCTGTGCTCAGCCTTCTTCACAGTCCAACTCTCACATCCATACATGACCATAGGAAAAACCATAGCCTTGACTAGACAGACCTTAGTCAGCAAAGTAATGTCTCTGCTTTTGAATAAGCCATAATGGAAAGGAATATAGAAATTAATACATGTATATGCACATCTGAGTCGCTTTGCTATACAGCAATAATTAACACAGTATTATCAATCAACTACTCTCAAAATAAGTAAAATGTAAAAGATAAAAGTGAGGTTATAATTACAGGGCAAACGATTTTTAAAAGAATTTTGGCTAAGCATTTAAATTTTGTGAATGAATGAGTACATGAATCAGGAACTTACAAAGCTAAGTGAATTTTAGCTCTGACTAAGATTTAGGTTCGGTTCGGTTCATTTCAGTTCAGTCGCTCAGTCATGTCTGACTCCTTGCAACTCCATCAATCGCAGCACGCCAGGCCTCCCTGTCCATCACCAATTCCCGGAGTTCACCCAGACTCACTCCCATGGAGTCAGTGACGCCACCCAGCCATCTCATCCTTGGTCGTCCCCGTCTCCTGCCCCCAATCCCTCCCAGCATCAGAGTCTTTTCCAATGAGTCAGCTCTTCGCATGAGGTGGCCAAAGTATTGGAGCTTCAGCTTCAGGATCATTCCTTCCAAAGAAATCCCAGGGTTGATCTCCCTCAGAATGGACTGGTTGGATCTCCTTTCAGTCTAAGGGACTCTCAACAGTCTTCTCCAACACCACACTTCAAAAGCATCAATTCTTCTGTGCTCAGCCTTCTTCACANGTAGAGTAACATGTAATGCAATGACATGAATATTACAGTAGTTGTTATATTTGATCAATTGCTTAATCATTTGATTATACTTAAACTTGGGCTTTTGCCTTTTATGTGGTGAGCAGAATTGAAATATTTGTTTTGAGTGGTCTGTCCAATTAAATTTTCATTCTTATAAACATTCTAATAGGTAAATATGTAGATATGAACTATCCTGTGAAATATTGTTATGTTAATAATGCCTTTCAAATACTTAAGAGCTAATTTAACCAAATACAAAAGGATCACTAAAATTGTTTATTTTATCCCTTTTTTACACACATTTCACATCATAAAGACGATAGGTTAAATTAACAAAAAGTCTCCAATATAATAAAATAATTTTTAACATCAGACAAGTAGAGTAGTAAAACATAAAAAAAAGATTCTGAAATTATTAGACACTGTGACTCTTTGTATTAAATGAAATGGATAATAAAATGCCTATAGCAGTTCATGCTGCAAAGTAAACTGTAAATATTTGGTAATCATGGGCCCATTTTTTAAAATTACATATATGTGTATATAGATATTTAGAAGCTCTGTCTTAATACTTATGAGTGGACTGAGTATTTATGCAAATACCTTTGTTTATTGTACCATCCTGGTCTTTCCCTTCAAAAAGGCTATCAAAAATTTTAATTATTTATCTGCAAGCCTATTTTCAATTAGCCATAAAATATAGTCTTCAGTAACATATACTATATTTAACATATCGTTTCAAGCAGTATTTTCAGAATAAGGGAAAAAATATATATATGCATATATATATATATACACACATATATGTATAAAATCAAGAAATTCTTTTCACTTAAAAGATAATCAGAAATATAAATTTCTCTCTCTCTCTTTCTCTCTCTCTCCATAGAACACATAAACCTATGTGGATAGTTTTGTGAATATACACATGTTCATTTATACTTATGATTATCTTTTAAATAAAAATAATTTTAAATTATTATTTATGGCCTAAATTAAATGTTTGTGAAAATATCTAATATTTTTTCTTTAATTTTGAAGAGACTGAAAAACTATTGATTTATTTTACAGTTACAGATTACCTTATGAATTGAAAAAATACAGCAAAAAAGGAATTAGTATCTATTCTTTGAAAAAATATTTATTATAGAGAAATAATTGAATAAGATGAAAGCAAACATTTTAGTGACATAATCAAGAATAATTGTATATTACTATTAGAAACAGAAACTAAATAAATCTCAGTTTCATTACAACAGTTCAGCTTGTCACCAATTAAAGAAGGCCATTCACCAGCTCAAAAGAGATAGGGAAATGCTAAACATTCAGAAGTTGAGCAAAAATTCATTTACTTGAATTTTTTTAGGGAAAAAAAATCAGTTTTACAGACTTTTTGTAAAAAAATCTAATAGTCTAGATATAACTCATGGTATGAATTTNAAAAGATAATCAGAAATATAAATTTCTCTCTCTCTCTTTCTCTCTCTCTCCATAGAACACATAACCTATGTGGATAGTTTTGTGAATATACACATGTTCATTTATACTTATGATTATCTTTTAAATAAAAATAATTTTAAATTATTATTTATGGCCTAAATTAAATGTTTGTGAAAATATCTAATATTTTTTCTTTAATTTTGAAGAGACTGAAAAACTATTGATTTATTTTACAGTTACAGATTACCTTATGAATTGAAAAAATACAGCAAAAAAGGAATTAGTATCTATTCTTTGAAAAAATATTTATTATAGAGAAATAATTGAATAAGATGAAAGCAAACATTTTAGTGACATAATCAAGAATAATTGTATATTACTATTAGAAACAGAAACTAAATAAATCTCAGTTTCATTACAACAGTTCAGCTTGTCACCAATTAAAGAAGGCCATTCACCAGCTCAAAAGAGATAGGGAAATGCTAAACATTCAGAAGTTGAGCAAAAATTCATTTACTTGAATTTTTTTAGGGAAAAAAAATCAGTTTTACAGACTTTTTGTAAAAAAATCTAATAGTCTAGATATAACTCATGGTATGAATTTAATAAATTAAAAGCATTGCTGGGAAAAAGTAAGATTCTATGCCTAGAAAAAGGCTAATTTTCATACATACATTGTGTCATAAACTACTGTGATTAAAATAAAAATATTATTGTTGTGTATGATATAAAGACATAAGTAATGCAGAGTGTCATTATGTACCTTCAAAGACAACAAATAAGGTCCTTTGCAATATACCAGCACTTCTTACATTCTTTCTTCTATCCACATGGTTTAATTTGTTGTAAATTAGAATTTACTTGATAGTCTTTTTTTTTAATTTAAGTAATTAACTCAAAATAACTCAACATGATAGGTACTAAAAATTTTTGAAGGCATTTTGATGCCATTAGGAGCTAGGGTAGAATACCTAAAAGTGAAATGTAGCATATTTTATATGACTTATATGTCAAATAAACCCTATTAGTTAAAAGCTACAGAGATGTTGATTATGTAATAATGAGATACTGGAAAGTAGAAATTTAAGTACATTTTAATTCAATACCATGTAAATTACACATATCCTCTAACAGAGTTCGTAACTAGGACTGATTGATTCTGGCCCCCAGTGAATTCATGCCAAATGTTCTAATTTTTTTTTTTTTTCACAACTAAGAAGCAAAAAGAGACAATAATGCTTTCAAAAAAGATCAAAGCCATGGTTAAAAAATGGAATGAGCACCAGGATCCAATTGTTACAAAGCACCCAAAGTAAAGTGACAGTAAGGTTTTCAAAATTAACCAATTAAAATATTTTAGTGGACACAAGCCACTGAATGACCAAGAAAAAACTATACAGAAAGTTTATACTATACACCCCAAAAATGAAGAAGAACACAATATGCTGCCATTTTGAAGCCAGCCAATCAGAATATGATATTCAGTCTAGTTCAGTCACTCAGTCATACCTGACTCTTTGTGATCCCATGGACTGAGGCACACCAGGCTTCTCTGACCATCACCAAATCCTGAAGCTTGCTCAAACTAATGTCCATCAGGTGGGTGATGCCACCCAACCATCTAATCTTCTGTCATCCCTTTCTCCTCCTGCCTTCAATCTTTCCCATCATCAAGGTCTTTTCCAAGGAGTCAGTTATTTGCATCAGGTGGAAAAGTATTGGAGTTTCAGCTTCAGCATCAATCTTTGCAAAGAATTTTCAACACAGATCTTCAAAAGGATGGACCAGTTGGATCACCTTGCAGTCCAAGGGACTCTCAAGAGTCTTCTCCAACACCACAGTTCAAAAGCATCAATTTGTCGGCACTCAGCTTTCTTCACAGTCCAACTCTCACATCCATACATGACTACTGGAAAAACTATAGCCTTGACTAGATGGACCTGTGTTGGGAAAGTAATATCTCTGCTTTTCAATATGCTATCTAGGTTGGTCATAGCTTTCCTTCCAAGGAGTAAGTGTCTTTTAATTTCATGGCTGCAGTCAACATCTGCAGTGATTTTGGAGCCCAGAAAAATAAAGTCAGCCACCTTTTCCCCATTTATTTACCTGAAGTGATGGGAACAGATGCCATGATCTTAGATTTCTGAATGTTGAGTTTCAAGCCTACTTTTTCACTCTACTCTTTCACTTTCATCCAGAGGTTCTTCAGTTCTTCGCTTTCTGCCATAAGGGTGATGTCATCTCCGTATCTGAGGTTATTGATATTTTCCCAGAAATCTTGATTTCAGATTGTGCCTCATCCAGCCCAGCGTTCCACATGATATACTCTGCATATAAGTTAAATAAGCAGGGAGACAATATACAACCTTGAGGTACTCCTTTCCCAATTTGGAACCAGTCCATTGTTCCCATGTACAATATTAACTGTAACTTCTTGACCTGCATATGGAGTCAGGAAAGATGATCTGGTATTCTCATCACTTTAAGCATTTTCCACAGTTTGTTATGATCCACACAGTCAAAGCCTTTGGAGTAGTCAATAAAGCAGTCAGTTCAGTTCAGTTGCTCAGTCGTGTCTGACTCTTTGCAACCCCATGAATCACAGAGGTAGATGCTTTCCTGGAATTCTTTTTTTTTTTTTTTTCAATGAACCAGTGGATGTTGGCAATTTGATCTCTGGTTCCTCTGCCTTTTCTAAATCTAGCTTGAACACCTGGAAGTTCATGGTGCATGTACTGTTGATACTTGGCTTAGAGAATTTTCAGCATTATTTTGCTAGCATCTGAGATGAGAGCAATTGTATGATAGTTTGAACATTTTTTGGCATTTCCTTTCTTTGGGATTGGAATGAAAACTGAACTGTTCCTGTCCTGTGTCCACTGCTGGGTTTTCCAGATTTGCTGGCATATTGAGTGCAGCACTTTCACAGTATCATCTTTTAGGATTTGGAATACCTCAACTGGAATTCCATCACCTCTACTAGCTTTGTTCATAGTGATGCTTCCTAAGGCCCACTTAACATTCCAGAATGTCTGGTTCTAGATGAGTGATCACAGCATCCTGATTATCTGGGTCATGAAGATATTTTCTGTACAGTTCTTCTGTGTATTCTTGCCACCTCTTCTAAATCCTTCTGCTTCTCTTAGGTCTATAGCATTTCTGTCCTTTATTGTGCACATCTATGCATGAAATGTTCCCTTGCAAGCTCTAATTTTCTTGAAGAGATCTCTGGTCTTTCCCATTCTATTGTTTTCCTCTTTTTGTTTGCATTGATCCCTGAGGAAGGCTATCTTATCTCTCCTTGGTATTCTTTGGATCTCTACATTCAAATGATATATCTTTTCTTTTCTCCTTTGCCTTTCACTTTTCTTCTTTTCTCAGCTATTTGTAAGGCCTCCTCAGACAGCCATTTTGCACTTTTGTGTTTCTTTTTCTTAGGAATGGTCTTGATTACTGCCTACTGCACAATGTCATGAACCTCCATCCATTGTTCTTCAGGCACTCTATCAGATCTAATCCCTTGAATCTATTTGTCATTTCCACTGTATAGTCATAAGGAATTTGATTTAGGTCATACCTTAATGGTCTGGTGGTTTTCCCTGCTTTCTTCAATTTAAGTCTGAATTTGGCAATAAGGAGTTCATGATCTAAGCCACAGTCAGCTCCCAGTCTTGTTTTTGTTGACTGTATAGATCGTTTCCATCTTTGGTTGCAAAAAATATAATCAATCTGATTTCGCTATTAACCATCTGGTGATGTCCATGTGTAGATTCTTCTCTTGTGTTGTTGGAAGAAGGTGTTTGCTATGACCAGTGCATTTTCTTGGCAAAACTCTATTAGCCTTTGCCTTGCTTCATTTTGTATTACAAAGGCAATTTTGCCTGTAATCAAGGTATCTCTTGATTTCTTATTTTTGTATTCCAGTCCCCTATAATGAAAATTATATCTTTTTGGAGTGTTAGTTCTAGAAGGTCTTGTAGATCTTCATAGAGCCATTCAACTTCAACTTCTTCAGCATTAATGGTTGAGGTGTAGACTTGGATTACTGTGATACTGAATGGTTTGTCTTGGAAATGAATAGGGATCATTCTTTCGTTTTTGAGATTGCATCCAAGTAGAGCATATTGGACCCTTTGGTTAATTATGATGGTACTCCACTTCTTCTAAGGGATTCTTGCTGACAGTAGTAGATATAAGGGCCATCTGAGTTAAATGCACTCATTCCAGTCTACTTTAGTTCACTGATCCCTACAATGTCAGTGTTCACTTTTGCTGTCTCCTCTTTGACCAGTTCCAATTTACCTTGATTCCTGGACCTAACATTTCATGTTTCTATGCAATATTGTTCCTTACTGCATTGGACTTTACCTCCATCCCCCATCACATCCACAACTGTGCATTGTTTTCACTTTGGCTCTGTCTCTTCATTCTTTCTGGTGTTATTTCTCCTCCTTCTTCAGTAGATTTTGGGTACCTCCTGACCTGCTTTTTAAACTTACATGTGGAGTACATAATGAGAAATGCTGGCCTGGATGAAGCACAAGCTGGAATCAAGATTGCTGGGAGAAATAGCAATAACCTCAGATATGCAGATGAAACCACCCTTAGGGCAGAAAGTGAAGAAGAACAAAAGACCATCTTGACAAAAGTGAAAGAGGAGAGTGACAAAGCTGGCTTAACACTCAACATTCAGAAAACTAAGATCATGGCATCTGGTCACATCACTTCATGGAAAATAGGTAGGAAACATTGGAAACTGTGGCAGACTTTATTTTTGGGGACTCCAAAATCACTGCAGATGTTGATTGCAACCATGAAATTAAAAGATGCTTACTCCTAGGAAGGAAAGTTATGACCAATCTAGCCAGCATATTAAAAAGCAAAGACATTACTTTGTCAACAAATGTCTGTCTAGTCAAAGCTATGGTTTTTCCAGTAGTCATGTATGGATGTGAGAATTGGACTACAAAGAAAGCTTAGCACCAAAGAATTGATGCTTTTAAACTGTGATGTTGGAGAAGACTCTTGAGAGTCCCTTGAACTGCAAGAAGATTCAACCAGTCCATCCTAAAGGAGATCAGTCCTGAGTGTTCATTGGAAGGACTGATGTTGAAGCTGAAACTCCAATCCTTTGCCCACCTGATGTGAAGAGCTGACTTATGGAAAAGACTCTATGCTGGGAAAGACTGAATGCTGGAAGAGATAGGGAAGATAGAGGATGAGATGGTCAGATGGCATCATCGATTCAATGGAAATGAGTTTGAGTAAACTCAGGGAGTTGGTGACAGACAGGGAGACCTGGCGGTCTGCAGTCTATTTGGTTGCTAAGAGTCAGACATGACTAAGTGACTGAACTGAACCGATCTGACCTGGGGAATTCATCTTTCAGTGTCATTTCCTTTTGCCTTTCATACTGTTCATCAGTTTCTCAAGACAAGAATACTGAAATGGTCTGCCATTCCTTCTCCAGTGGACTGTGTTTTGTCAGAACTCTCCACCATGACTCACTTATCTTGGGTGGCCCTATACAGCATAGCACATAGATTGTTTTTGTTTTTTTTCTTCTTTCTTCTTTTTTTTTAATTAATTTTATTTCTTATTTTGTTTTGCTTTACAGTACTGTATTCGTTTTGCTATACATTGACATGATTCAGCCATGAGTATACATGAACTCCCAATCCCGATTATCCCCGTGGATCAGCCCCAAGCATCCTGCATTGAACCTAGACCAGTGATTTGTTTCACTTATGATATCACACATGTTACACTGCCACTCTCCCAAATCATCCCACCCTCTCCCTCTCCCACAGAGTCCAAAAGGCTGTTCTATACATCTGTGTCTCTTTTGCTGTCTCGTGTACAGGTTTATCATTACCATCATTCTAAATTCCATATATATGTGTAAGTATACTGTATTGGTATTTTTCTTTCTGGGTTACTTCACGCTGTATAATCGTCTCCAGCTTCATCCACCTCATTAGAACTGATTCAAATGTATTCTATTTAATAGCTGAGTAATACTCCACTGTGTATATGTACCACTGCTTTCTTATCCATTCATCTGCTGAAGAACATCTAGGTTGCTTCCATGTCCTGGCTATTATAAACAGTGCCGTGATGAACATTGGAGTACACGTGTCTCTTTCAATTCTGGTTTCCTCGGTGTGTATGCCCAGCAGTGGGATCGCTGGATCATAAGGCAGTTCTATTTGCAATTTTTAAAGGAATCTCCACACTGTTCTCCATAGTGGCTGTACTAATTTGCATTCCCACCAACAGTGTAAGAGGGTTCCCTTTTCTCCACACCCTCTCCAGCATTTATTGCTTGTTGACTTTTGGATCGCAGCCATTCTGACTGGTGTGAAATGGTACCTCATTGTGGTTTTGATTTGCATTTCTCTGATAATGAGTGATGTTGAGCATCTTTTCATGTGTTTGTTAGCCATTCGTATGTCTTCTTTGGAGAAATGTCTATTTAGTTCTTTGGCCCATTTTTTGATTGGGTCATTTATTTTTCTGGAGTTGAGCTGCATAAGCTGCTTGTATATTTTTGAGATTAGTTGTTTGTCAGTTGCTTCATTTGCTATTATTTTCTCCCATTCAGAAGGCTGTCTTTTCACCTTGCTTATAGTTTCCTTTGTTGTGCAGAAGCTTTTAATTTTAATTAGATCCCATTTGTTTATTTTTGCTTTTATTTCCAGTATTCTGGGAGGTGGATCATAGAGGATCCTGCTGTGATTTATGTCAGAGAGTGTTTTGCCTATGTTCTCCTCTAGGAGTTTTATAGTTTCTTGTCTTACGTTTAGATCTTTAATCCATTTTGAGTTTATTTTTGTGTATGGTGTTAGAAAGTGATCTAGTTTCATTCTATTACAAGTGGTTGACCAGTTTCCCCAGCACCACTTGTTAAAGAGATTGTCAGATTTATCTGTGTGCAGATTTATCTCTGGGCTTTCTATTTTGTTGCATTGATCTATATTTCTGTCTTTGTGCCAGTACCACACTGTCTTGATGACTGTGGCTTTGTAGTAAAGCCTGAAGTCAGATAGGTTGATTCCTCCAGTTCCATTGTTCTTTCTCAAGATGGCTTTGGTTATTCGATGTTTTTTTGTATTTCCATACAAATTGTGAAATTATTTGTTCTAGCTCTGTGAAAAATACCACTGGTAGCTTGATAGGAATTGCATTGAATCTGTAGATTGCTTTGGCTAGTATACTCATTTTCACTATATTGATTCTTCCAATCCATGAACATGGTATATTTCTCCATCTATTAGTGTCCTCCTTGATTTCTTTCATCAGTGTTTTATAATTTTCTATATTTAGGTCGTTAGTTTCTTTCGGTAGGTATATTCCTAAGTATTTTAGTTTATTGAGTTAGACAATGCTGTGTTTCATGTGATCAGTTTGATTAGTTTTCTGTGACTGTGGTTTTCCGTCTGTCTGCCCTCTGCGGGGTAAGGATAAGAGGCTTATGCAAGCTTCCTGTTTGGAGAGAGTGTCTGTGGGGGAAATTGTGTATTGTTCTGATGGACAGTGCCACGCTCAGTAAATCTTTAGTCCAATTTTCTGTTGATGGGAGGGGCTGTGTTCCCTCCCTGTTGTTTGATTTGAGATTAAACTATGGTGGAGGTAATGAAGATAATGGTTATCTCCTTCAAAAGATCCTGTGCACACCCTGCTGCACTCAGTGCCACTGACCCTTTAGCAGGCCATTGTGGACACATGCCTTTGCTGACTGATGCCTCTGCCGACTGATGCCTCTGCCAGAGACTCTTGGACCTTCACAGGTAAGTCTGGGTCAGTCTTTTGTGGGGTCACTGCTCCTTTCTCCTAGGTCCTGGTGCACACAAGGCTTTTTTTGTGCCCTCTAAGAGTCTGTTTCCCAGTCCTTTGTAAATGCTGATCAAATCCCACTGGCCTTCGAAGTCGGATTCCCTAGGGGTTCTCAGTCCCTTTGTCAGATTCACAGGTTGGGAAATCTCTTGTGGTCCTAGGACTATCTTAGCAGTGTGATAATTTATTTGGCATAATTTTTCTGAAGTTTTTGGATCATCTGCTCAGCAGCTCTTTGGTGGGGTTAATTGCAACCTCCTCCAAGAGGGCTTATGCCCTCTTCAAGCATCCAGGACTGCTTTACCCAGAGCCCCTGCCCCTACAGCAAGCTGCTGACCCATACCTCTACAGGAGACACTCAAACACTCAGAGGCAGATCTGGCTCAGAATATGATATGACAGTATATAAAGTAGAAATGGGCCAGGGATTTTTCACTGAGCATTCCATGTTGACAGGTAGATTAAATAAACAATATATCACAAATTGGAGTTGGCCATTGAAACAGGAAATTGGCTAACTGAACTTGAAATTGGTGTTATCAATATGGAGTTTTATAATTGGAATTTAACCAAATGATCAATGGAGAGATCCCTTCTAGTACAGACACAGAAAGCAAACATTAAGATAAAGAAGGAAGTGGAATAAAGAGGAGCCAAAAAACCATTAAACAGTTGAAGGCAGGAAGAGAAAGGCAAAACAGAGGATGAGATGGTTGGATGACATCACCAACTCAATGGACATGAGTTTGGGTAAACTCCAAGAGTTGGTGATGGGTAGGGAGGCCTGGCATGCTGCAGTCCATGGGGTCACAAAGAGTTAGACATGACTGAGTGGCTGAACTTAAAAGCAACTAATGGAGAAAATGAGCATTTAGTTGTACATTATTTCTATTAATGAGACAACTTCAAAATGCCAACCAGCACTCTAAAAGTATGAAGCCAACATCATATAGTCTTTATATTTGAATTCCAAGGTTAATTTAAAGTTCTTGTTCAAATTGTGAACAAATATTATAAACCAGAGAAAGATACCTTAGTATTTTTATGAATGACATTTGTATGATAGATGAAAAAAATTATTTGAGATATTTATTATTAGCAAAAAACATAATTAAAGATTTTCTATAGAGGAAATATTACAAGTGCCCTGACTTTCTTCAAATATAAGCCTAATTATATTAAGTAGGTAAATTTTTTCTTTTAGGGCTAAAATTTTTTCAATATGCAGGTTAAATTGAACAGCATGCTGTAGCATTTCATAGTGACAAGATTGTTATTTAAATTTACCATGTGAATATAATAAAGAAAAATAAAGATCTATAATAATTTTTTAAACTAATAAATTACAAGATACATTAGAAGATAAAATTTGGTTAATATAGTTTGTAAAATGTTTACTATTTATAACATTAAAGAATATTAAATATAATTTGGAAAATATAGATTAAAATCTTAAACTCTAACTACTGTGAATGTTTTGATATTAAAATTTTAATTATGCCTCAACTTGAACTTTTATAGAGACATATTAATGCATATATTTACTTTATATGCTATGCTCTAGTGAAATTATCAGAGAAGGCAATGGCAACCCACTCCAGTATTCTTGCCTGGAAAATCCCATGGACGGAGGAGCCTGGCAGGCTGCAGTCCATGGGGTTGCGAAAGTCAGACATGACTGAGTGATTTCATTTTCACTTTTCACTTTCATGCATTGGAGAAGGAAAGGGCAAGCCACTCCAGTGTTCTTGCCTGGAGAATCCCAAGGATTGGGGAGCCTGGTAGGCTGCCATCTATTGGGTCACACAGAGTTGGACACGACTGATGCAATTTAGCAGCAGGAGCAGCAGCAGTGAAATTATGTAAAAATATTGCAAAATTATTGTTCTGTATTGAGAAATGTAAAATCAAAATAATATCCAAATGCTTACAAATATAGACCATGTTATGTTATGCAGTCACTAAATATTGTAATAAATAAAAGGACTTTGTTTTTTGTTCTAGTGAAATAGATAAAGCAAATATATAACTCTGAAACCATAACATTAGTGTGTGTGTGTGTATATATATATATATATATATATATAT
>SJXQ01012273.1:108041-192791 GCA_006408695.1 Aepyceros melampus
TTGCATGAAATGTTCTCTTGGTATCTCTAATTTTCTTGAAGAGATCTCTAGTCTTTCCCATTCTGTTCTTTTCCTCTATTTCTTTACATTGATTGCTGAAGAAGGCTTTCTTATCTCTTCTTGCTATTTTTTGGAACTCTGCATTCAGATGCTTATATCTTTCCTTTTCTCCTTTGCTTTTTGCTTCTCTTCTTTTCACAGCTATTTGTAAGGCCTCCCCAGACAGCCATTTTGCCTTTTTGCATTTCTTTTCCATGGGGATGGTCTTGATCCCTATCTCCTGTACAATGTCACGAACCTCATAATTATCATAAAATGCAGTCTTCTTATGCTTGATTTCCTTTCTAATCACTGGGGACACTGATTTAAGTATAATTAAATAATTATAACAGTGTTTTTAACAATAAATGCACATTTTAAAATCTTGATAAATATTAGATACAATTTTTTAAAAACTGTGTCTTGCATTACCTTTATTTTTGCCTTGTAAATTGTTGTTGTTTAGTCGCTAAATCTGTCTGACTCTTTGTGACCCCATGGACTGCAGCAGGCGGGTTTCCCTATCCGTCATTATCTCCCTGAGTTTGCTCAAATTCATGTTCACTGAGTCAGTGATGCCTTCCAACCATCTCATCCTCTGCTGCCCCTTTCTCCTCCTGCCCTCAATCTTTCCCAGCATCAAGGTCTTTTCCAATGAGTCGGCTCTTCCCATTAGGTGGCAAAGTATTGGAGCTTCAGCTTCAGCATCAGTCCTTCCAGTGAATATTCAGGATTGATTTCCTTTAGGATTGACTGGTTTGATCTCCTTGTTGTCCAAGGGACTCTCAAGAGAATTCTCCAACACCACAGTTCAAAAGCATCAGTTCTTCAGTGCTCAGCCTTCTTTACAGTCCAGCTATCACATCTGTATATGACTATTGGAAAAACTGTAGCTTTGACCATAACACTTGGTATACATACATCACAGCAAAGTGATGTCTCTGCTTTTTAATAGGCTGTCTAGGTTTGTCTTAGCTTCCAAGGAGAAAATGTCTTACTGAGGCTTCAGTCACTGTCCACAGTGATTTTGGAGCCCAAGAAAATAAAATCTGTCACTGCTTCTACTTTTCCCCCTTCTATTTGCCACATAATTATGGGACCAGATGCCATGATCTTAGTTTTTAGAATTTGAGTTTGAAGCCAGCTTTTTCACTCTCCTCTTTCACCTTTATCAAGAGGCATTCTAATTCCTCTTTCAGTTCAGCTCAGTCGCTCAGTTGTGTCCGACTCTTTGCAACCCCATGAATCGCAGCATGCCAGGCCTTCCTGTCCATCATCAACTCCCAGAGTTCACTCAAACTCATGTCCATCGAGTTGGTGATGCCATCTAGCCATCTCATCCTCTGTCGTCCCCGTCTCCTCCTGCCTCCAATCCCTCCCAGCATCAGAGTCTTTTCCAATGAGTCAACTCTTCACATGAGGTGGCCAAAATACTGGAGTTCCAGGTTTAGCATCAGTCCTTACAATGAACACCCAGGACTGATCTCCTTTAGGATGGACTGGTTGGATCTTCTTGCAGTCCAAGGGACTCTCAAGAGTCTTCTCCAACATCACTGTTCAATAACATCAATTCTTCTGCACTCAGCTTTCTTTATAGTCCAACTCTCACATCCATACATGACCACTGGAAAAACCATAGCCTTGACTAGACAAATCTTTGCTGGCAAAGTAATATCTCTGCTTTTCAATATGCTGTCTAGGTTGGTCATAACTTTCCTTCCAAGGAGTAAGCGTCTTTTAATTTCATGGCTGCAGTCACCATCTGCAGTGATTTTGGAGCCCCCCAAATAAAGTCTGACACTGTTTCCCCATCTATTTCCCATGAAGTCATGGGACTGGATGCCATGATCTTCGTTTTCTGAATGTTGAGCTTTAAGCCAACTTTTTCACTCTCCTCTTTCACTTTCATCAAGAGGCTTTTTAGTTCTCTTCACTTTCTACTATAAGGGTGGTGTCATTTGCATATCTGAGGTTATTGAGATTTCTCCCAGCAGTCTTGTTTCCAGCTTGTGCTTCTTCCAGCCCAGCATTTCTCATGATGTACTCTACATATAAGTTAAATAATTCTTTCCTTTCTGCCATTAGAGATATCTGCATATCTGATGTTGTTGATATTTCTCCCTGCAGTCTTGATTCCAACTTGTGATTCATCCATTCTGGTATTTCACATGATATACTCTGCATATAAGTAAAATAAGCAGGGTGACAATATATAGACTTGTATTCTTCTTCCCAATTTTGAACCTATTTATAATGTTAATAGGGCTTCCCTGGTAGCTCAGCTGGTAAAGAATCTCCCTGCAATGCAGGAGACCCTGGTATGATTCCTGGTGGGAATCAGGATCTTCCAGTCAGGAAAGTCCCCTGGAGAAGAGATAGGCTACCCATTCCAGTATTCTTGAGCTTCTCTGCTGGCTCAGATGGTAAGGAATTCACCTACAATGGGGGAGACCTGGGTTTGATCCCTGGGTTGGGAAGATCCCCTGGAGGAGGGCATGGCAACCCACTCCAGTGTTCTTGCCTGGAGAATCCCATGGACAGAGGAGTCTGGCGGGCTACAGTCCATGGGGTCACAAAGAGCCGGACACGACTGAGGGACTAAGTGCACGCACACACACTATGTTACTAGAACCTATAACTCCCTCCCAGAGATGGAATTCTGTTCTCATAACTCAGTAAACAATTATGGAAGTGCAGTTAATGCTCCAAGGAGTCTGTCTCAGTGTGGGATACCAACTCTTAGTAGAACATTTTTAGAGACGTCATTCCTCATGGTTCCTGGTTGAGAGTACTGTGTTTCACTAAACCTTCAAAATTTCAGTTTTACACGTTGAAAACAAATTCAAACAAGAACAAGGCAAAGGTCTTTAGCAAATTTTTAACAATTTTGAAAGAGGGATGTATTTGCTAACATTTTTAGTGAGCTACAGTTTATGAAACATTCCTGCGAGAATTTCTCCTTTGATGAAACCACTCACTTTGCAGTCGAGAGCTCGGGATCTGGAGCACTGGTCTCAGGGAGACCTCAGGTCAATCGGTAGGTAAATAACAGCCTTAGGTCAACTGAGTTAATCAGACAGCTAACCAAGCCTAGGAATTGGGTCTTCTTATTACATGCCCAGCAAGAAAATTGAATACACATTTGCAGGCACTCATTTTGTATTTTGGCATGTTACAATCATGGAAATAAATATATATCCCAGGTCACTTGTCTAGAATGGTTGGTCCTGTGTCTCCTAACTACAGCCCCTTCTCCCTTTTATGATAATTCACTTCCTTGTTCTTTTCTATAATTTTACCCTCTATGATTGTTTCTCTAAGCGTATTTCTTTGAGGCTTTGAGTAAGTGGAATCTTGTTGGATATGCTCTTTGTTATCTTGATTAATTCACTCAAAACTTTTTTTAAGGTTCACTCATGTTTTTGAATGTGGTAGAATATTCCTTCATACAAACATAGTACAGTTTAGCTATACCTTTTTTTTTTAATGTTGATGGACATTTGGGATTCTTCCAGGCTGGAGCTGCTAAAAATGATGTTGCATTGAGCATTTCTGCCATGAATCCTCATGAACACGTGCACATATTTCTGTTGGTTATACACCCAGGACTGGAATACTAATCATCAGATCTGCGTATCTTCAACCACAAGACAATATCAAACTGTTTCCAAAATAGTTGTACCAATTAATACTCCCATCACAACATATGAGTGCATTTTGCTCCACAAAATTACCAAGTATTGGATTCATCTAATTCTTGCTAATCTAATGAAGGTATAATGGTTTTGTGTTGTGGTTAAGTTGCATTTCCTTATGTATCAATGAGATCAATCATCTTATCAACTCTATTGATCATGAAGGCTCTTTATATATTCTAAATACTGGTCAAAATTTTTACTTTGCGGCTTCTCTTTTCCATTCTGGTGTCTCTTGTGGAATGGAAATCTGTCGCTTTTCTTTTCTATTATGGTTATTACAGGATATCAAATACACTTCCTTGTGCTATACAATGTGATCTCCTTTCTTAGGGATCTTAAATATGATAATTTGCACCTCCTGGACCCAAGAGTCTGTTTCCCCAGTCCTGTGTAAGTTCTGTCGGCTCTATGGTGGGGTTAATGGTGACCTCCTCCAAGAGGGCTTACGCCACACCCAGGTCTGCTGCACCCAGAGTCCCTGCGGCAGGCCACTGCTGACCTGGACCTCCACAGGAGACACTCAGACACAGTTCTGGCTCAATCTCTGTGGGTTTCTGGGTCCTGGTGCACACAAGATTTTGTTTGAACCCTCTAAGTGTCTCTGGCAGGTATGGGGTTTGATTCTAAACGTGATTTTGCCCCTCCTACCATCTTGCTGGGGCTTCTCCTTTGCCCTTGGACGTGGGATATCTTTTTTTGGTGGAATCCAATATTCTCCTGTTTACTCCTATCAGAACCTAAATAGGCTCCAAGATGAAAGTTGGATAAGACAAGGTTCCTGCTCTTACTGAGCACACAGTCATCTTTCACTAGATTATCAGAAACCAAATTTGGAAAATAACTGGAAATGCTGGTATAGGTTAAAGAACTCCAGATGAAATACTTGATTCAAAACAACAGACTATCCATGGTGGAATTCATCTCATAACAGTAGGTTATAAAAATGAAAATTAAAGGTGTAATAAAAAACTTAAATTCAAAAAACTTTAAAAGTGATAATAGTCAAAATATATCTAGGAATTTCTCTGGAGCTGTTGTGGGTAACGTGGGGTCAGTTCAGTTTCAGATAGCTCCTTGTTCCAGCTTGTGCTTGTTCTCTATAGCACCCCTCCAATGCTTAGTCAATGTTAACTACAGGGTTTTAACCTGTTGCACCCGCCATATCCAGAGCAGTTCTGTCTTCTTTATTTTGGCTTCCTCTATTTGCAATCTCTTCTTCAGTGTCTAATTTCCACCCTGACACAAGAGGCGAAGGTCGTCACTTATTTAGGCTCACTTGTTCAGCTGTGTGTGGGAGGGAGGGACACTGCAAACAAATACCACTGGCGTTGTGTGGGGAGTGCTCGCAGAGTATGCACCCCTGGGTTTGCCCCCACTCACTGTAGCGTGTGCCTTCCAGGTCTACACTGCTCAGGCTCCAGGGTGACCCAGATAAAGATCTTAATGACCTGGATAACATAACCATGATGGTGTGATCACTCACCTAGAGTCAGACATCCTGAAATGCAAAGTCAGGTGGGCCTTAGGAAGCATCACTATGAACAAAGCCAGTGGAGGTGATGGAATTCCAGTTGAACTATTTCAAATCCTGAAGGATGATGCTGTGAAAGTGCTGCACTCAATATGCCAGCAAATTTGGAAACTCAGTAGTGGCCACAGGACTGGAAAAGGTCAGTTTTCATTCCAATCCCTAAGAAAGGCAATGCCAAAGAATATTCAAACTACAGCACAATTGCACTTATCTCACACACTAGCAAAGTAATGCTCAAAATTCTCCAAGCCAGGCTTTAAGAATACGTGAACTTCCAGATGTTCAAGGTGGATTTAGAAAAGGCAGAGGAACCAGAGATCAAATTGCCAACATCCATTAGATCACTGAAAAAGCAAGCGGTTTCCAGAAAAATATCTAATTCTGGTTTCCTGACTATGCCAAAGCCTTTGACTATGTGGATCACAACAAACTATGGGAAATTCTTCAAGAGATGGGAATAACAGACCACCTGACCTGCCTCCTGAGAAATCTGTACGCAGGTCAAGAAGCAACAATTAGAACTGGACATGGAACAACTGACTGGTTCCAAATAGGAAAAGGAGTACATCAAGGCTGTATATTGTTACCCTGCTTAATTAACTTATATGCAGAGTACAATCATGAGAAATGCTGGGCTGAAGGAAGCACAAACTGGAATCAAGATTGCTGGGAGAAATATCAATAACCTCAGATATGCAGATGACACCACCCTTATGGCACAAAGTAAAGAACTAAAGAGCCTCTTGATGAAAGTGAAAGAGGACAGTGAAAAAGAATGCTTAAAATCAACATTCAGAAAACTAAGATCATGGCATCTGGTCCCATCACTTCATGGCAAATATATGGGGAAACAATGAAAACAGTGACAGACTTGATTTTCTTGGGCTCCATCATCACTGCAGATGGTGACTGCAGCCATGAAATTAAAAGACATTTGCTCCTTGGAAGAAAAGCTATGACCAACCTAGACAGCATATTAAAAAGCAGAGACATTACTTTGCCAACTAAGGTCCATCTAGTCAAAGGTATGGTTTTTCCAGTGGTCATGTATGGATGTGAGGGTTTGTGTGCCAAAGAATTGATGCTTTTGAACTGTGGTGTTGGAGAAGACTCTTGAGAATCCCTTGGACTGCAAGGAGATCCAACTACTCCATCCTAAAGGAGATCAGTCCTGGGTGTTCATTGGAAGGACAGATGCTGAAACTGAAACTCCAATACCTTGGCCACCTGATGTGAAGAACTGACTCGTTTGAAAAGATCCTGATGTTGGGAAAGATTGAAGGTGGGAGGAGAAGGGGACAACAGAGGATGAGATGGTTGGATGGTATCACTGACTCAACGGACATGAGTTTGGGTAAATTCCGGGAGTTGGTGGTGGACAGGGAGGCCTGGCATGCTGCAGTCCATGGGGTCACAAAGAGTCAGACTCGACTGAGCAACTGAGCTGAACTGAACTGATACACACACACACAAACACACACACTGCCTCTTCTTTATCCATTCGTCTGTTGATGGACAGTTAAGTTTTCCTGTGTCTTGAGTATTGTGAATAGTGCTGCTATGAACATTGAGCTGACCCGTATCTTCTTGAATTACAGATCTGCCTGGATATATGCCCAGGAGTGGGATTGCAGGATCATGTGGTAGGTCTATTTTTAGCTTTTTGAGAAACCTCCATACTGTTCTCCCTCTTGATTGTACCAGTTTACATTCCCACTAACAGTGTAGGAGGCTTCCTTTTTTTCCACACTCTCATGAACACATATTATTTGTAGACTTTTTGATAGCCATTCTCACTGGTCTGAGGGTTATCGCATTGCAGTTTTTATTTCCATTTCTCTGATAATTAATGATAATAAGCATCTTTTCATGTGCTTCTTGGCCATCTGTCTGTGTTCTTTGGAGAAATGTCTACTTAGGTCTTCTGTTCATTTTTCCACTGGGTTGTTTTTGTTGTTGTTATCGAGTGCATGAGCTGTTTGTATGTTTTGAAAATTAAGCCCTTGTGGTTGCCTTGTTTGCAAATATTTTGTCCCATTTTGTAGACTGTCTTTTCATTTTGTTTATAGTTTCCTTTGCTGTGCAAAAGCTTGTAAATTTGATTAGGTCCCATTTACTTTTGCTTTTATTTCTATTGCCTTGGGAGACTGACCTAAGAAAACATTGGTGCAATTTATGCCAGAGTGTTTCGCCTATGTTCTGTTCTAGGAGTTTTATGCCATCATGTCTTATAGTCTTTAAGGCATTTTGAGTCTTATTTGTTCTAGTTCTGTGGAATATGTCATAGATAATTTGACAGGAATCACATTAAATTTGTTAATTGTTGTGGTTAGTCTTGCCATTTTAACAATATTAATTCTTCCAATCCAAGAGTATGCGCAATCTTTCCATTTCTTTGAATCATCTTCAGTCCTTTACCATTGTTTTATAGTTCTGAGCATATGCCTTTTACCTCCTTGGTCTTGTTTATTCTTAAGTATTAACTTTTTAAATGTGATTTTAAAAGGATTTTTAAAAAACTTTCTGATAGCTCATTGTTAGTGTAAAGAAATGCAACCAATTTCTGCATGTTAATCATATCCTGCTACCTTGCTGTCTGCTACTCTGCTGAATTCATTTATCAGTGCTAGTGGAGTTTTTAGGGTTTTCTACATACAACATCATATCTTCTGCATATAATGAATGTTTACCTCTTCCTTTTCAATCTGGAGACCTTTCATTTCTTCTTCTTATGATTGCTGTGACGAGGACTTGAGTAATGGAAAAATCTTAACTTTGATGTATTTGAATTTATCAATCTTCCCTTTATAATTAGTACTTTAATAAGAGTGCTTAACAATTTTTCCCTACCGTGAGTTTGCTTCTGAAAACTGTTTTACTTTTCACGTTAATATTTTGCCTGGAATTGATCTTTGCATGGAGTAAATCAGGGTCCAATGTCCTTCCTTCCTCCATCTCGCTCTTCCTTATTTCCTTCCCTCCCTCCCTTTTGCTCCTTCCTCTCTTCTTTGCTGTATTAGATATGCTGTCCCAGCACCAATTATTTAAGAGATTCTTCTCTACAGCCCAGAAGTGACACTTCTATGAATTTCAAATATCCACATACAGATGAATCTGTTTCTGGGATATCTATCCTGTTCCACTGGCCTACTGATTTTTCTCTGCACTATAACCTCATATTTTAATCAGTATAATTTTATAATAAGTCGACATCTGGAACAACTAGCCTCTTTTTATTTATAAAAGTCTATTATATCTGGCCTTTTCTATTTTTATATAAGTTCAACAATGACCTTATCAAATTCAGATTTAGATTGTGATTGCACTAAATCGATAGATATATCAGTTAGGTAGGAACTGACATTTTTATCCTGTTGAGTCTTCTAATTCATGAATGTGGTACTCTATTACTTTCATCTTTCTGACTCTTGATAATATTTTACAATTTCCCCCTTGGAGGATTACATATCTTTTGTTGCTTAATATTTTTAATGCTATTATAAATAGAACCTTTTATTTTCTGTATTTTTCTTGATACACAGAAATATAATTTACTATTTTTTTTTAAATCTAGGAGCCTAAGATCATTTATTCTAACAATTTCAGTTGTGGGGGGTTTCCTATGCACATAAGGTTTCTATCTGTGAAAAATGATTTTCCTTTTCAAAACTTCCAATTTTCTTATATTATTGCACCAAGACCCCCCACCCAGTAAAATTCTGAAGAAAAACGAGAATAGCTGGCATTCAGTTTCTCTCTCCATTTATTTGTGTCTTTTAAATTTTCTCTGTGATATTTTGTATTTCTCAGGGTATAAAGCTGTTTACATACTTTGTCAGATGTATCTCTATGTATTTAAAATAATTTATGCAATTTAAATGGGCGATTTAAAAATTCAATTTGACTGTTGCTAGCATATTGGAAACCAGTCAATTTTGGTTTATTGAGCTCAGATCCTGCATTCTTTCCAAATTCATGCATTAGTTCTAGCAACTACTTTGTAGATCCAATCAATCATGTTCTCTACATGGAGAATCTTGCTACTTGTTAAAAAAAAATAGTTATGTTTCTTCCTTGCAATCTGGATTATTTCTATTTTCTCTAGTGTCTTATTGTACTAACTGAAACTTGCAGCACAATGTCAAATGGAAACAAACATTACAATTTTCATCACATATCATGTTAGCTGTGGCCTTTTTCATAGATTTCCTTTATCGAGTTAAGAAAATTCCCTTGTATTTCTAGATGCTCAGATTTCTTATTAAGAATAGGTGGTGCATTTTCTCAAATACTTTTTCTGAGACTATTCAGATAACCATTCAATGTACTTTTAAAATTTTGTATCTTTATATGTTCCATGGTGTATTTTCTTCATAGTTTTTGTGCATGAGGTTTGTTGAGTTTTTTGAATCTCTCTTTCTACAGTTTTAATCAAACTTGGAAAATTTTTAGCCCTTTCTTCTAATGTTTTTTAGTATCTCCTCCTTTTCTCTTCTCCAGAGATTCCAATTAGACATAATTAGGCCACTTGGATTTGTTCCAAAGCTCCCTGCTGCTCTTATCATTACTACTATTATTTTCTCGGTTTTATTACTAGAAATCTAGTTTCTACTGCCATGTTTTCTTTCCTTTGCAATGTCTAACCTGCTATTTATTCTCTTCAGGGTATTTTTCATGTGACAAGTCATAGGTTTCATCTTTAAGGTTTTCATTGGGTCTTTTATTTCTTCCAGATCTACTTTTTGAATGTATGTAATAGAGTCATAATAACTATTTTCTTAAATTCTTATTTATTTAATTTTTGGCTGTGGTGATCTTTGTTGCTGTACACAGGCTATCTCAAGCTGCGACAGGTGGGGCCTACTCTCTAGTTCGGCATGCGGGTTCCAATCGCAGTGGCTCCTCTTGTGGAGCACAGGCTCTGGGGTACCTGGGCTTCAGCAGTTGCGGCTTGCAGCTCTAGAGTGTGGGCTCAGGAGCTGTGGCACACAGTCCCAGGTGCCCATCTTCCAAGACCAGGGATTGAACCCATGTCTCCTGCACTGGCAGGTGGACATCTGACCACTGGACCACCAGGGAAGTCCAATAACTATGTTCTAATTTGAAATCTCTGAAGTAACTATGGTTTACATGCAGTTTAAAGAAATAAGAGATCCTAGATACATTTTATTCAGTTAAACCAAATGTTAGCATTTTGCAAAACTATGGTACAATCGATATCACAACCAGGAATATTGGCATTGACATAATCCATCTCTTTTTCAAATTTCCCCAAATTTCTCATCTACCAACTGTGTATATCTGTGTACATAGTTCTCCAATTTCATCACATATATGTTCATATATTCATCATCAGAGTCAAAATAAAGAACAGTTCCATCACCACAAGCATCCACCAACTGGCCTTTTTGTAAACACACTCATTCCTACTCCCTGACAAACATTGATGATCTTCTCTAAGTTTTTGTTACTTTGGAAATATTATGCAAATGGAATCATATAGTAACCAACATTTTGAAATTGGCTTTTTAAAAAAATTGACATAATTCTCTGAAGAGTCATCCAAGTTGTTCTCTATATCAGTAGTGTTCCTATCATTGCTGAGTAGTATTCCATGAGGTAGATGTACCAGTTTTATTTAACCATTCACCTGCTGAAGAAACTCTGGGTTGTTTACAGATTTTGGCTATAGCAAATAAATCTGCTATGAGCAGTTCTGTACATGTGTTTGAGGAAATGTATATTTTAATGGTTCCTTAGATAAATGCCTGATATATCTGGGTCAGTTGCATAGTAGGTAGATGTAGCTTCATAAGAAACTGCCAAATTTACATTCCCTTCAACAGGATATCTACAGTCAGGTTTCTGTGCGCCCTCATCAGCATTTGCTGGTGTTATTTTGTCTTTCATTGCTTCTGATAGGTGTGTGGTGACATCTTACTGTCAATTTGCATTTCCAACAGCTAAGGATTTTAAGCCCCTTTTCATGTATATATTTGATATTTGTATATTCTCTCCAGTGAAATATCTATCATGTCTTCTACCTATTTCTAATTAGACTGATTTTACTGTTGAGTTTTGAGAGTTCTTTGTATATTCTAGATATTAGTCCTCTGCTGGACTGTAGTTTTCTTGCAGTGTCTTTGTCTGGTTTTAGTATCAGGATAATGGTAGCTTTGTAAATTAATTTGGGAGCATTCTGTCCTCTTCAACTTTTTAGAATAATTCAAAATAATTAGATTTCCTTTAGATGTTTGCTACAATTCTCTGTGACATTGCATAATTCTCAACTTGTTTGCTGGCAGTTTTTAAAGTTATGAATTCTATTTTATTACTTGTGATCTCTCTTCTGTTGTCTCTTTTTCTTGATTTGTTGTTGATTGGTTTTTTTTTTTTTCTAGAAATTAGTCCACTTCTAGGTTGTCTTAACTTTTTGGCATATAACTGTTTACAAGCAGTCCCTCATGATTTTTTGTGTCTCTGTGGTATCAGTTATTACTTCTTCTCTTTCACTTCTTTTTTGGGTCCTCTCTTATCTTTGGTGAGTCTGGCCAGAGGTTTGTTAATTTTATTCTTTCAAAAAAAGAAAAAACACAAACCCAGCTCTTGGTTTTATTGAATTCTTCTATTATTTGTTTTGTATTATTTATTTACTCTCTGATCTTTATTATTTCCTTTTTCTAATTCTTTTAGGTGGTAGGTTAGATTGTTTACTTGGGATTTTTCTTACTTTTTGATGAAGGCCTCTATTGCTATGAACTTGACTGCTTTTGTTTCATCCCAAAGATATTTATATGGCTATCACTGTCTCAAGGTGTTATTGTTTCCCAATTTCACTATTCAACCACTGGGTTTTTTATTAACATGTTGGTTATTCTTCATGTAATCATTTTTTGTTTCTCTTTCTGTGGTTTCTGTTTTGTGCTGTTGTGTTCAGAAAAGCTTATTGAAATGACTTCTATCCTCTTTAATTCGTTCAGGCTTCTTTTATGCCCTGGTATGTTGTCTATCCTAGACAACTTTTCCATGTCCACTTGAAAAAACATGGGTTCTGTTGCTTGGGCATGTAATCTCCTTTAAAGTCTTAACTGTTCTATTGTTTCATTTAGAATCTCTGTTTTGTTGTTTTCTGCCTGGAAGTTCTGTCTGTTGAATGTCAGTGGAGTGTTAACATCACCTACTGTTATTGTAGTCTTGTCAATTTTTCCCTTGATACTGGTTTTGTGTACTTAGGCTCTCCTATGGGAGGGGGGCATGTATGTTAAATAACGTAATATCTTCTTGTATTGATTAGTTTGGGATTATGTAGTGTCCTTTATCTTTATGAGCTTCAAATTCTGCTTTGTCTGACATGATTATTGCTACCCTCACTTTCACGTCATTTCCATTTGCAAGAAATATCATTTCCATCCCATGATTTATATCTGACTCAGCTTGCTGTACACCAGAAACACAATATTGTAAATCAACAATATTCCAATTTTAAAAAACAAGTATGTTTACTTTCCAAATATTTGGGGATTTTACTGCTTCTCTGTGTGACTCTCTTCATTCTGAAACTATGTATTGCAAATTCTGGCTGCTTCCTCTCTCTAAACTCTAACTTCTACACTTTCAATTTAGGGAGATTCCGGAGTTATTTTTACGAGTCCCCTTTAATGAGTTATTTGTATGACCTCTATCTTATTTTCATACAGTAACCTTGAGCAACCACAGGGTTTAATCATTTGTTTCCTTTTGTTGTCTGTTACCCACTGTCTGAGAAGCACCGCTTCACGTCTTTCGTCCAGTATTTGAGTTATTAAAGGTGGCAAGGTAAATCTCCTGTCTTTTACTTATGGCCAGCAGTGGCATCAAAATTAATTTTTATCCGTTCATCAGACATCCTTTTTACATAATTTGGAATGACAATTATTTTCTTTTAGCCCACTGAAAGTACATTTCACTGTTTAACTGCTACTGTTGAAAAGCCAAGAGTCAATCTTTAACATTCCTTTGAAGCATAGTATGTCTTTTTATTTTTAACTTCTTTTGATTCTTCTTGTTTTCTATTTTACACGTTTACTTTGAACACACCAGGCATGGATCTCTTACTCTATCCTCCTTGAAATTCACTATTCATCTGCAATCTGTGGATCAGAGTTTTCCAATAGTTCAGAAAAATGCTCAGCCTTTCTATGAATAACTTTACCCCTTTGTTTTTTCTAGGACTCTAATCAAACATACATTAAACATTCTCACTGAATTTCTTTCCTTCTCTCGTATACATTCCGTCTTTTTCTATGTGTGCTTTATTATGGATAATTGCTTCCATTTTGTTAATTCTCTTTCCTGTCATGTATACTGTGCTGCTAGGCATGTTCACTCACTTTCAAAATTATCATTATTGTATTTTTCATTTAAATAAATTCTATTTGGTTCTTCAAATCTACATCACTTTTTAAACACAGTAAGTATAGTTGTTTTACAACACATCTCTGATAATTCCAAATCTAAAGTCTGTGCATATCCTGTTCCAGTAATTTCCCACTTACATTGCCTTAATTTCTTTACCATTATATCCTTAACTCTGTATTCACTGCTCTTACATTTTTATTTGTTTTACAAGACACAGAGTAAATATGCCTTCCTTCAGAGAGCCACTGGAATGGCTTCTGCTAGGCTCATGGACTACTACCAGTTGGGAATGACCTCAAACTATGTTTGAGTCTAAATTCCCCAATCCACCCAAATTTTGGTGCTCAAGACACAAAAACAATTGAGGGCTATTCTGTGGCTACAACTTTGAGGATCTCTGGTTCTTTTCTCTTCTCTTTTGGTCCTTTTCTCTAGGATCTCTGGTCCTTTTCTCTTCTCTTCTGACAGTCCCTGAGTTTTGGGGTCTCCTTGAGCTTTCTGGAGCTTCACCTTGACATGGAATTTCCTACAGGATCCTCCAACATGATGGATACTTGGCCTAACTTTGCTCCTTTAATCTATGAGTCTGATCTACCCAAGAGTTAGGCACTGGACATATATCCAGTCAGAAGTGCCCACTTTCTCTTAAAAATTGTACTAATTTCTGGGGTTGAGGCTTTCTCCAAAGCGCTGACCTTTGAATTCATCATCTTACCTCATCTGGTTTCAAGTGTATATGAAACACACACATACATAAGCAGTCTTGAAAGATCCAGCAATAAAGTTATAAAGGGTAGAGTACATGCTAATTTATGGATAAAAAGCCAACTTTATTTAGCATTTAAAAGTTTTTAATCAGCTCAGTTTAGTTGCTCAGCTGTGTCTGACTCTTTGCGACCCCATGGACTGCAGCATGCCAGGCTTCCTTGTCCATCAACAACTCCTGGAGTTTGCTCAAACTCATGTTCATTGAGTAGACGATGCCATCCAACCATCTCATCCTCTGTCATCCCCATCTCCTCCTGCCTTCAATCTTTCCCAGCATCAGGGTCTTTTCCAATGAGTCAGTTCTTCCCATCAGGTAGGCAAAGTACTGCAGCTTCAGCTTCACCATCAGTCCTTCCAATGAATATTCAGGACTGATTTCCTTTAGGACAGACTGGTTGGATCTCCTTGCAGTCCAAGGGACTCTCAAGAGTCTTTTCTAACACATTGTTCAAAAGCATCAGTTCTTCAGCACTCAGTTTTCTTTATGGTACAACTCTCACATCTATACAGGACTACTAGAAAAACCATGGTTTTGACTATACAGATCTTTGCTGTCTTTTCTTCCAGGGAGTAAGCATCTTTTCATTTCATGGCTGCAGTCACTGTCTGCAGTGATTGTGAAGCCCAAGAAAATAAAGTTTATCATTGTTTCCATTGTTTTCGCATCTATTTGCCATGAAGTGATGGGACTGGATGCTATGATCTTCATTTTCTGAATGTTGAACTTTAAGCCAACTTTTTCACTTTCCTCTTTCATTTTCCTTAAGAGGCTTTTTACTTTCTCTTCACTTTATGTCACAAAGGTAGTGTCATCTGCAATCTGAGGTTATTGATTACTTTTCCTGGCATTCTTGATTCCAGCTTCTGCTTCATCCACCCTGGCATTTCACATGAGGTATTCTGCATTTAAGTTAAATAAGCAAGGTGACAATATACAGCCTTGACGTACTCCTTTCCAAATTTGGAACCAGTCCTTTGTTCCATGTCCGGTTCTAACCATTGCTTCTTGACCTGAATACAGGTTTCGCAGGAGGAGATAAGGTAGTCTGAATTCTCATCTTTTTAAAAACTTTCCAGTTTGTTGTGATCCACAAGTCAAAGGCTTTAGCATAGTCAATGAAGCAGATGTTTTTCTGGCATTTTCTTGCCTTTTCTATGATCCAATGGATGTTGGCATTTGAGGATCTCTGGATCTCTGTTGGCAGAGGATCTCTGGTTCCTCTGCCTTTTCTAAATCCAGTTTGAACATCTAGAAGTTCTCGGCTCACCTACTGTTGAAGTCTGGCTTGGAAAATTTTGAGCATTACTTTGCTAGTGTGCGAGATGGGGAAACAGTGGAAACAGTGTCAGAGTTTAGTTTTTTGGGCTCCAAAATCACTGCATATGGTGATTGCAGCCATGAAATTAAAAGACGCTTACTCCTTGGAAGGAGTTATGACCAACCTAGATAGCATATTCAAAAGCAGAGACATTGCTTTGCCAACAAAGATCTGTCTAGTCAAGGCTATGGTTTTTCCAGTGGTCATGTATGGATATGAGACTTGGACTGTGAAGAAGGCTGAGCACTGAAGAACTGATGCTTTTGAACTGTGGTGTTGGAGAAGACTCTTGAGAGTCCCTTGGACTGCAAGGAGATCCAACCAGTCCATTCTAAAGGAGATCAGTCCTAGGTGTTCTTTGGAAGGACTGATGCTAAAGCTGAAACGCCAATACTTTGGCCACCTCATGCGAAGACTTGACTCATTGGAAAAGACCCTGATGCTGGGAGGGATTGGGGGCAGGAGAAGGGGACGACAGAGGACAAGATGGCTGGATGGCATCACCAACTCGATGGACATGATTTGGGTGAACTCTGGGAGTTGGTGACGGACAGGGAGGCCTGGTGTGCTGCGATTCATGGGGTCGCAAAGAGTTGGACACGACTGAGCGACTGGACTGAACTGAACTGAGATGCATGCATGTGATTCTTTTAAACAGAGAGGTAAATTAGAATAGTGTGCTATTTTCAGAAACAGGACATTTCCATAGAGTTCTTCTATGTATTAAGGCTAAGTATACTGCTTCCTATTGAATCTATTTCTTTTCACTCTTTAGAGGAGATAAATTTTAAAAGAAAGTGTAACTAACAGCACAGGGTAAAGACAGGAAATGATCTGACTGTAGCCATCTCTATAAGTGAATTTATTCATGTGACAATGCAGTGCCCTTGGATGTGAAATGTAGGCAACAGTAAATTATTTCGATAGCTATTGCTTGCTCTATCATTCTATGAATCTACAGATGCTTCAACACTTCTGTAACACCTACGGCAGACCATACTTAACAATAAAAACCCTCTTTCCCGCTGGTACAGACATTGCTGTAATAACAGCCTATATCCACTCACTACCAACTGACTGAAGAAGATGCCACATATCCTATTCATTATTCCCATAGATGACATCTTTTGAAACATGACTAAACAACTCTTTCTACTGTGTTATACTACTACTTGCTTTTTGAGGTTAGGTTAAGAATTTAAAACTACTCACACACAAATCATTCTCATCATTCATGATTGTAGAGAATTAAAGTATAGAATTCAGATATTCTTCTATCGGAAAAAAAAGGAAATCTTCAGGTAAAATGATCAAGAGTATTGTAAGTTCTTTGTAAAAGCACCCTACTGAATATAGTGCTAATAAATAAAAGATAACTAACAGTGTACTTCAGGTCGATAATAAAAATTTAATAGTAACATCATAAAATAAACAAACATATAAAAATCAAATATTTAGTTCTGGATGTTAGAAATAATATACATAATAAATTCAGCAGAGTACTGATAGTGCTGCAAGGTAAGATTTTATGGTTCAAATTATAATTATGTCAATCAGACTGTTTTGTTCTCAGGGTTTCCAATATTCTTTTATTACAAAAAGCATCTGAACTTCAGACATCTCTAATGATGTATTACCTGGCATACTGCCACTGAAGCTGTGTGACCACTGTCTTAATGATCTAACTAAATCTCCTCATAATGTAATTAAAAGAGGTGAACATTTCCCCACTTTGGAATACTAGTTACCAAAACTGTCACAGTGTCAAAATAAAAATGATTCCTTTCTCCTTTTGCATTTCAGTTAAAAAGCACATGCATGAGAGAAAGCTGGAAACAAAAAGGGCAACTTTATGCTACATGCTAGTCAGCGCTCAGGTCCACAGGCTAAGCTTAAAGGTGAACTTCCTGGTTCTGGTCCTCAAGTAAACCTGGAACTAATGAACCAACTTCGTAATTATCAGGAAATACACGTTAGCTATTCTTTCATAATCAAATCTTTCAATGATTTCTAAGACTCTTTCGGTATCCTGTTTTGGTTGAGCTAGTTCAGGAGACACACTGGTTGAAAAAGGATTGAGAAAATATGTTTTAAGGTTGGAAGGTCCATCTTTGAAAAATAAAGATTTAAATATAGCCCTTGAAAAGGTTATTTAACCCAGAACTGCTGGATATGACAAGTAGACAGAAAAAAAGAGTCATGTTTAAATGCATAAGTGAAAAACTGTTGGTAGGTTTTTCAGAACAGAAGTAATTCTTTCAACTCAAAGACATCTGCTGAAAGTCAAAGTTACCCTGCTACATGACTCATCTTCTTCAAAGCCATTGAGTCAAGTCAGAATCACTGTGTCTTAAAACTTTGGTTGGATGACTTATATATTCTGTAAGAAGTAACTATAACTCAACAAACAAAATAGATATAAAACTAGAATCTTAACTGAAAAAATGGCATGTTTCTCCATCATTTTCATACAGTCAGCGTGCCCATTTGAAATCTAATATTTCATTTGTAAACACTGCTACATTTCCCACTGAAGCTTGTTATTCTGATGAACCAAAATTTAAAGCTTTCATTCAGTTGATGGTTAATGAAAGTTCTGAGGATTATTCATCATTATCTGTAGAAAAAGGAAAAAAAATTAACTCACTCACTGAAAATCAAGCTATGTGTATTTACTTGGTAAAAAAGTCATTTTTTGGTCATGCTAAAGAAAAAGAGCCTTAATATATGGAGTTTTTATTATAATATCACATATTCCTTATAAAACATGCAAACAATACAATAAAGAATTAAGTGGGAAGCAAAAATCACTTACAAGCCAAAGACAACCAAGGCTAATAATTTTATATAAAACTTTCCAGACTGCTTTACTCTGCATACACAAATATGCTTTAAAAAATTACAGCAATGCAGTTGTGAGACATAATTTTTTGCCTTTAAAACATATAATGGATGGAAAGATGGATAAATAAGTGATAAAGGAAGATTATAAAATGCTAATGGCAGAATCTAGGTGGTGGACATATGTAAGGTAACTGTAAAACTATTTCAATGTTTTCATATCATAAAAATTTTACAATAAAGCATTGAAAAAGAATAAATTATGGGTAAGTTTCATGACAGCTTCAATGGCTGTGTAGTATTTCTTGGATATAGTGTATTTAAATTAACCATTTGTGTTTAAAGACATTGTGGTTATCTCCAATTTTTCATTAGCCTAAAAAACACTAAGGAATAAATTAAAGAGACTGCTTAATTTAACCTGAAGGATGAAGAGTCTGAATATGAACAGAGCTAGTTTGATACTCTCCACAGATTCACTCAAATGTGATCATTTTTCTGGCCTCATGCAATTAACTTCCACATGCCATATGGAAAGGGCCCCATGAGATCCAAATATTATAAAAGTTATTCAGCATGCTTTCAGTCTATTATAGGACTGTTCCATAAAATGGAGTTCACGATCTCAAATAAGTCAAGAATATACAAGTGTCAGATAATGTTTATATTTTCATTTCGATAACAATATTTATATATAGAAAAAAACCACATGTTCCATAACAGTAATTCACAATGGACAGACATTTCAAAGACTAAGATGAGTTTTTCACTGAGGTCTATGGACTTAGATTCTTGGAGTCTGAAAAAGTATTTTCCTTTTTAGAGTAATTCACATGTTACTTCAGTTGGAGGAACACTATCATAGTTTGGTCTTTTCAAGAATCGCTGGACATTTTTCCTTATTTCAATTCCAGGAAACGCTGTCCTCTGAGTAACTGACACATTTTGTCTCAAGTAATTAATTAGGCTAATTAATTACGTTTCCTGCTTTGCTACCACGATCAGCACCAAACTGGTATTATTATTTTCCCAAATTGTAGAAATTTTTTGACTATGTGTCTGTGTTCTTACTTCAACTTGGCTTAATATTATATTGCTTGCACTCATTTGCCTAATATGTTGACTTTTCCAAACACTTGTTTTTAACTTAATTTCATCTTCTTCTCTATGTATATATGTATATACATGTATGTACACACAGTGTACTATATATAATGTAGTCAGTCACTTTTTTGGCTGAACAAGATGGAATATAAATAAATCTTATGAAAATTTCTATGGCCAAATTAAGCATCAACATTTTAAATCCTCAACTTCTGTCTACAAATCATACCTTTAAAGTAATAATATTTATTCTGACAAATATTTTTAGAAATGAATTCTTGTCCAAAATGGGCTTCCCTTGTGGCTCTGCTGGTAAAGAATCTGCCTGCAATGCAGGAAACCTGGGTTTGATCCCGGGGTTAGGAAGATTCCCTGGAGAAGGGAAAGGCTACCCACTGTATAGTACATGGGGTCGCAAAGAGTTGGACACGACTGAGCTACTTTCACTTTCACTCTCTTGTTCAAAATATTCAGAATCAGTTTATAAACTCACTATGAAAGTTAGGCTCATTACTGCATGGTAAGATACTTAAAACAAAAAGATCACATATTATTTATCTTGATTACCTACTTTATTTACTAAACTTGATTGCAAGTAACTTTAAGCTTTTCTCAAAAAAACTGAAAGCTCTCAGAATGGATACGTATCAAGAAAGACAATCAAAGAATATGGTATATAAGACGTCAGGGAATTTATGAAAGAGAAGTTTCAAGACATTTTGTGTAATGGAGTATCTTCATTAGAATAAGTCTGTATCTCTGCTTCGAAGATGGTAAACACTTATTTGGATAAGTACGTTCTTGTATTTTTTTTCCCAAAGTGGTATTATTGTCCATTGACTTATTTTTTTTTTAATAAAGAAGAGATCCCTTAAATTTCTATTGACAGGTTCCATAGCAATCACTGTGAGTATGAAACATGATTCTGTTTGTGCCTGACTATTTGTGATAATTCTTAACTACTACATAATCAGGCACACAGGTAGCACGAACTGTTATAAAGAAAGATGGTTTACATTCAATTGGTTCCTTGCCGCTAATGGCCTGAACATCTCCCTGGCAGTTACTCTGTGGGCTTATGAAGAAAAGTAATGAAAATGCAGTAGGTTTTAAAGCTGTAAGAGTACTTACTGTACCTGAAAGATTTTCTAGTTTTGATTTAACAATAACTATTAGAATTTTAACAAGACTTTTACCTCCATTAAAGCAATTCAAGAAAGATTTTTTGCTGAGCTTATAGTCAATGTAAATAAGTCTACATAATTATAAAGTCTCTCCCAAAATAAAATACTCTTGAATTCTGATTTTAGCAAACATAATTTTTCATGAGTCCAAATACCACATATTTTAATAAAATCCTGCCTCTGAAATATGTCATCTGAGCACTCCTCTGAACATGCAGTCCAGGCTCTCACTTCCTCATGCCCAAGTACCTCTAGCATTTCCATCAAGTGCTCCTTACCATCTCGCGATGGCTGGCAACACATGGCACCACGGCCAGACTTCTCACCACAGAGTGCTTTTTCCACTACACTGTCCTTTCACTTCCAAATCCTTCACTGCTTTCATCCATGTGTCTTAAACATGTCACAGACTAATTTTCCACAGGGAGCTCCTAGTATGGTCAGTCTACCCTAACACAATAATTGCTGTTTTGTTCTTTTCCCCATAAGTCACATCCTCTACTCTCTTTTCATTTCTCCCAATCCAACCTCCCTTCTCTAGCCCCTACTTCACTGAAAACATTTCAGGATGAGCATTTTATGTATGCTTTACACCTTATTTCCTGTCTTTTTCCTAAGGACATGGTACGCAACATGTAAGCAGACCATGCTCTTCACTGGCCACAAAAATGGAGTGCCAGGCATCCAGGAGCCTCCATAAACACTCTAAAACCCACTACAGTGCATGAGACGGGAGGTCACGCTCCATCTGAGAGCAAATGAAACAAATCTGAGACAAAATAAATCACTGCCTGTTACGTGACCAGCTTGTCATAGAATCAGGACTATAACCCTGGTCTCTAGATTCAATGCTTAGTGTTCTGCCATGACCAAGTGAATGAGAAAAAATATTCTTTAATAACTTTTAATAAAGTTAACACATTCTGAGTGATTCTACAAGTAAATATTTTTGAAATATAAAAATGGTTTTATATTGATGATGATGGTCATCAATATGATAGATGAACTGCACTTAGTGTCAACAGAAGACATTACATTTGGTACTATTTAGGAGAAATTTTACATATGTGTCTAAAAATTTAACTCCACCTCCTTGATAAGAAAGTATTCTAATTTCTAGAGCTGTCCAAAAAAAGGAGGCTGTTTAAAAATCTCAATTCAAATGTTACTTGCAAATTAAATTACTGACTTAAAATACAAGCCAATAAAAGTTTACCCCAGAATCCAAGTAACTGTATCCTTATACAGTTAATTGCTTAAAAGTACTAGATATTAATATAATTCCAATACAGATTTCACAAAATGCATGTGATATAATCTATTTATATTTGTCATTTCATTTTTTGCATATTTATTTAAAATATAAGGATGTGAGGAAATCTTACCTTCTTGATAGGCTCCATCTGCCATGACTAAATGAAGAATTTTGGCATAAAGATGCTGATGTTCATTTCCCAAAATATTCTGAACTATTGTTGAACAAATCTCAATATTTTCATCTTCATCTTCATGAACAGCCTATATAAATTTCCAAATATAAATATTTGAATGTTAACCTTCTCTAATTGGAGGCTCTATTATTTCCAGTAAGTCTACTGATCAAGAAAAATCACTGCCATTTCACTACTAATTCAAACACAGAATATTTCAAAATTAAATTAAATGTTTTAGCTGACATTTTACTTGCCTTTATTTTTTCATAAACCTCAAAGAACTTTTCGAAGCCTATTTCCTGTTCCAGGTGAAGCCTCAGTTCCTCTAGATGATTAAAGACACTATCGTATTCACATTCACTAGTTATCTCCCCATCACTGTTATCTAAAAAACATAAATAAAAAGAAGACATTTCATGATTTAAAAGACTGAATAAAATAATTCTTGCCATAACTGATTCTACTCCCGTGATAAGGGAATACTGTCATTGGGATAGATTACTTGTACTTTCAATATAAAGTTTCTGTGACTATAATACTTGTCGTGTATATAGTTAACCAATGTATGTATATATAAATGTCTTAATAACAATGATACTTTAAAATGTTTTCTTTCACAGACATTAGCAGCAAATCAGGTTAAGAATAAAAACATTCTAAGAGACGTCAGCCACTTGAGTTTTTAAAAAAAAGAAAAAGCATACCCATATATTCTATACTGAGGCAACCAATCCTAACTACTATTTTTAAAAACTTGATATTAAATATGGGGCAAAATATGAAAAAGCATGCAGCTGACCTAAGATATGTATCATAAAACTTGGAAGGCATCTAAAAAGGATTATAAATGCTTTATAAGTTTTATGTCATGTACATGCTCAACCAAATTTGAAAAATTCTAATAAAAGAAAAATTAATACAATATTATTCCTTTTCATATTATCTCTTCTTCCCAAATAAATCATTGTTTAAATACACAATTTTTCTGTGCATCTTAGGGTCAATGATATGAATAAGGAACTGTTTTCAAATCAAAAACAAAGTATCAAGGTTTTAAAAATTGCTTTTAGTTTAATCCTGGTGGTTGAGCACTATATGTGGAAGCCCTTTGTAAATACAAACAGCTAAGAAAATTAAGTTACCATCTTTATTACCAGGAAAATAAGTCAAGAAGTGAAGGATAACAGAATAAAAATGCTTCAAAAAAGCATTTCCAGCTCTCTGCAGCTCCCGTCCGAGCACCGCCGCTGGCGTGGGCCCCGCCTGCTTCCCTCCTTGCCTGTGTGTCCGGGGCTGGCTGGCGCGATGCAGCTGGGCCCGAGGCCCGCCACGCTGGGGCTGCTGCTGCTGTGCGCCGCGGCAGCCAGCGCCGGGGAAGCCAAGGAGCTGCACTACCGGCAGGGCGAGCACCGCGCAGACTACGACTGCGAGGCGCTGCTGGGCGGCCGGGAAGAAGTCCATGAATATGTTAAACTCTCCCCCAAAGAGCAACACAAAAGACTGAAGTCAATCGTCAATCATAAAGAAAATTGATTTGGACTCAGATGGCTTTCTCACCGAAAGTGAACTCAGTTCATGGATTCAAATGTCTTTTAAACATTATGCTATGCAAGAAGCGAAACAACAGTTTCTTGAGTATGATAAAAACAGTGATGGTAGTGTGTCATGGGATGAATACAACATTCAGATGTATGATCGGGTGATCGACTTTGATGAGAACACTGCTCTTGATGATGCAGAAGAGGAGTCTTTTAGGCAGCTTCATTTAAAGGACAAGAAGCGATTTGAAAAAGCTAACCAGGATTCAAGCCCTGGTTTGAACCTTGAAGAGTTTATTGCTTTTGAGCATCCTGAAGAAGTTGATTATATGACGGAATTTGTCATTCAAGAGGCTTTAGAAGAACATGACAAAAATGGTGATGGATTTGTTAGTTTGGAAGAATTTCTCGGTGACTACAGGCGAGACCCAACCGCAAATGAAGAACCAGAGTGGATACTTGTTGAGAAAGATAGGTTCATGAATGATTACGACAGAGATGCTAATGGCAGACTTGACCCGCAAGAACTGCTGTCCTGGGTTGTGCCCAATAACCAGGGCATTGCACAGGAAGAGGCTCTTCATCTAATTGATGAAAGGATTTGAATAGTGACCGAAAGCTCTCCGAAGAAGAGATTCTGGAGAACCAGGACTTGTTTCTTACAAGTGAAGCCACAGATTATGGCAGACAGCTTCATGATGAATATTTTTATCATGATGAGCTTTGATCCCCGGGTGTATCTGAGTAGAGCACGGGCTCCTTTTATAGTTTGTTACCAGCTTTACTTTTGTGATAAAATGTTGATGTTATATTTTACATTGGCAATTTGATCTCTGGTTCCTCTGCCTTTTCTAAAACCAGCTTGAACATCTGGAAGTTCACGCTTCACATATTGCTAAAACCTGGCTTGGAGAATTTTGAGCATTACTTTACTAGCATGTGAGATGAGTGCAATTAGTCAGAAGGTTTTCAGGAAGGGGAAACTGACCTCAAGCAGGATACACTGTTATATAATCCTTAGTACAGAGTTTAAGCCTAGTTGTGTTGTGTAATCATCATGTCTAGGCTTAAAGGAAAAAACATTTTATGTGACTAAGACTAAGGAATGTACAGAAAAAAAAAAAAAAACTTTTGTCCTTTCCTCCTCCCTGAAAATTCCAGATCCCTCTCTCCTTCTTGGGGATTCCAGATTTCTTATCAATCTGCCTAGGAATTGACTCTCCAAACAGCATATTTTGGGAACATGTGTATAGCCTTGATTTCAGCTCTAGGTCATCCACTCAGCTGGGCATCCCTTTGTAGTGAATAGTAATGGCGATCATGAAGAAGATGCTCAATTTCTTTCATAATCAAATAATGTACATTAAAGCAAGGTGATAGTTTTCACTTGTCATATTGGCAAGATCAAGAGGCTTGCTAATTCTTGGTATTGGTGAGGTTGTTGGAGAAATAAATATTCTAGATAGCATACTCAAAAGCAGAGACATTACTTTGCTGACCAAGGTCCGTCTAGTCAAGGCTATGGTTTTTCCAGTAGTCATGTATGGATGTGAGAGTTGGACTGTGAAGAAGGCTGAGCACCAAAGAATTGATGCTTTTGAACTGTGGTGTTGGAGAAGACTCTTGAGAGTCTTTTGGACTTCAAGGAGATCCAACCAGTCCATTCTGAAGGAGATCAACCCTGGGAATTCTTTGGAAGGAATGATGCTGAAGCTGAAACTCCAGTACTTTGGCCATCTCATGCGAAGAGTTGACTCATTGGAAAAGACTCTGATGCTGGGAGGGATTGGGGGCAGCAGGAGAAGGGGATTACCGAGGGTGAGATGGCTGGATGGCATCATGACTCGATGGACATGAGTCTGAGTGAACTCCGGGAGTTGGTGATGGACAGGGAGGCCTGGAGTGCTGAGATTCTTGGGGTCACACAACTGAACGACTGAACTGAACTGAACTGAACTGATCCTGGGTAGATAGAAGAATAAATTGGTGCAAGTTAAGGAAATTTTGGTAATATCAAAATTTAAGACAAAATATTTTATTTGAATGAACCATTCCATCTCTAAACACTGCCTGTAGTGCCTGTAGTCATAATCTCATACCTAATGCATATACATATGGGACAATGTTAGTCTTTCTATTTTCTTTCTTTCTTGCTGGGCTGGGGCTTCATTTCTGTGCACAGGGTTTCTCTACTTGCAGAGAGAAAGGGCAGCTCTTTGGTGTGCTGAGTGGGCTTCTCATTTCTGTGACTTCTCTTGTTGCAGAGCACAGGCTCTAGGCATGGGGGCTCAGTAGTTGCAGCACTCAGGCTTGATACTTGCAGTGCTTGGGCTCTACAATGCTGGCTCAGTACTTGTGGCTCTATAATGCTGGCTCAGTACTTGTGGTGCATGGGCTTAACTGGCTCCAGGGCATGAGAGGTTCCTCCTCCAAGACCAACCAGCCAATGGAACTCATGCCCACCTGCACTGGCAGGTGGACTTTTAACCACTAGGCCACAAGTGAAGTCCTGTAGGATTGTTCTTAAAAGAAAATTTTGAACCAAACTATCCATCAGTAGTGCTGTGTTAGTTGCTCAGTTGATTCCAACTCTTTGTGATCCCATGGCCCATAGCCAGCCAGACTCCTCTGTCTATGGAATTCTCCAGGCAAGAATACTGGAGAGGGTAGCCATTCTCTTCTCCAGGGATCTTCCCAACCCAGGGATCAAAGACGGGTCTCCTCTGCATTGTAGGCAGATTCTTTACCATCTTAGCCACAAAGAAAGGCCAACCATCAATAGGAGATCAGTTGAATAAGTTATTTGCATATATTTGAAAGAGACCTATTGCCAGTAAATATACAGATATGTGTGTTTTTCAGGGAATTCTATAGACAGAACATAACTCTATAACCATGTATATATCTACATGTGTTTATATGTATAATTTGAACATATTTAACCTTTACTAATATTTCTAAAGTTTTAGAGGTCCATTTTGTATTTCAGAGTTTTAAATAAAAATTAAAATACAGCAACTTTGAATAATATCATTATAGACTTAAAAATAGCCCTGTTTACCTTACAAAGGAATGTTTAATAGGATTACTATAGAAGGAAGTAATTAGAAATCTGCCTTGGGGAGAATATGTTTCATAGTGTTAATTTTAATTTGGGTAAAACATATTTCAATTCTATATTCTAATTACAAAATCATGACATATTGTACTATTTAGCATCTTTCTGCCAATTTTTATGGACAAGGTCTCCTAACCTCAGATATCCAGGTGACATCATCCTTAGGGCAGAGAGCGAAGAGGTGCTAAAAAGCCTCTTGATGAAAGTGAAAGTGGAGAGTGAAAAAGCTAGCTTAAAACTAAATATTCAAAAACTAAGAATATTTGGCATCTGGTCTCACCATTTCATGGCAAATAGATGAAGAAACAATGGAAACAGGGACAGACTTTATTTTCTTGGGCTCCAAAATCACTGCAGATTGTGACTGCAGCCATGAAATTAAAAGATCGTTGCTCCTTGGAAGAAAAGCTATGGCCAATTTAGATAGCATATTAAAAAACAGAGACATCACTTTGAAGACAAAGATCCTTCTAGTCAAAGCTATCATTTTTCCAGTATTCATGTATGGATGTGAGATGTGGACCATAAAGAAGGCTGAGCACTGAAGAATTGATGCTTTTGAACTGTGATGTTGGAGAGGACTCTTGAGAGTCCCTTGGACTATAAGGAGATCCAACCAGTTCATCTTAAAGGAAATCAATCCTGAATATTCATTGATAGGACTGACGCTAAAGCTGAAGCTCCAATACTTTGGCTATCTGATGTGAAGGACTGACTCATTGGAAAAGACCCTGATGCTGGGAAAGATTGAAGGTAGGAGGAGAAGGAATGAACGATGATGAGATGGTTGGATGACATCACCAACTCAATGGACATGAGTTTGAACAAGCTCCAAGAGATGGTGAAGGACAGAGAAACCTGGCATGCTGCAGTCCATATCGCAGAGTTGGACATGACTGAGTGACTGAACAACAACCCCAAAACTAAGATAAACACAATACCACTTCAAAACACTTCCATTTATAAATGAATATTAAATTTATTCTAACTTGTAGAAAAATCATTTTACATACACAATTTCATTTTATAGCTATATTATATATTTCACAATACACTGTATATGTAAACCGTAAAGAACTTTATTCTCATTTGCAGGTCCTTCTTATCTCTTGCTTTGATCTCATTACCCTTTCTTCAGCTTTACTCTTAGATCTCATCATGTTACCCTCTATTTAAAATCCCCCACTGGTTTCTGACAGCTCTCAGATAGAGTCTAATATTCTTAGGTTTGTGCACTTGGGTGTCTAACCTGGCTCTTGCTTATATGTTCAATTTCACTATTTCCTTCCTGGTAATTTATAGGAAACTTCCATGTAAAAAAGCTTGTTCACTTCCAGGGCTCTTCTATTTCCCTAGCCTGAGAACTGTTTTATTCTCTCTCCTCGCACTGTTATTCCCTTCACATTACATAGCTTACTTATCTTTTGACATTTACTCCCATGTCACTTTTTAGAGAACCCGGTAATCCAATTACAGTGATTTCCTATGTCCCAGAATTCCATGTTTATGCTCTAGTACAGTGCATGGTGGAGAAGGCAATGGCACCCCACTCCAGTACTCTTCTTGCTTAGAAAATCCCATGGACGGAGGAGCCTGGTGGGCTGCAGTCCACCGGGTCGCGAAGAGTCGGATACGACTGAGCGAATTCACTTTCACTTTTCACTTTCATGCATTGGAGAAGGAAATGGCAACCCACTCCAGTGTTCTTGCCTGGAGAATCCCAGGGATGGGGGAGCCTGGTGGGCTGCCGTCTATGGGGTCGCACAGAGTTGGACACGACTGAAGCGATTAGCAGCAATAGTGTATGGTGGTGGTTTAGTCACTGAGTCACGTCCAACTTTTGCAACCTCATGGACTCTAGCCGGCTAAGCTCCTCTCTCCATAAGATTTCCCAGGCAAGTTATTGGGTTGCTGTTTCCTTCTCCAGAGGATCTTCCCAACCCAGGGACTGAACTGGCATGTTCTGCATTACAGGCTGATTCTCCATTGCTGAGCCACCAGGGAGTCCCAATACAGTGCATACCAGTGTGTATAATAACTGTCTATGTACTTGCCTCTTTTGCTCATTCGAATATACACTCTTGGGAGCAGAAACTCTCACTCATCTTTGCATTTCCAGAAACCTGACCCATGCATGACCAGTAGCATGTACAAGATTCACATGTTTAACAATTTACTAATTCCTTCTGTAACACTTCACATTCTCTCAACAAAGCTCAAAGGAGACACACTAAAGAAAAATAATCAGTAGAGCAATAATTTCCAAAGTTATTTCAGAGAACTCTACACAGTAAAATCTGTTGGCAAATAATGTTTGAGAAGCTCTATACAATGCCTTCCTCTTCAAATTCAAAATGCATCTTACCATGTAAAAATCAAAGATTCTGGGAAACTGCCTACTGTTTAAAGAGTCATAGCATTTATCTTCCTTACTTAAGAAACAAACATCAAGAGGGCTGATTTTAAATATAGGTTAAACAAGAATATGGGGCTTTCCAGTTTGCACTAGGAGAAAATAAATGTGAAAGTATTTATCCTCAGTCATGTCTGACTCTTTGTGACCCCATGGACTGTAGCCTGCCAGGCTTTTCTATCCATGGAATTTTCCAGGCTAGAATACTTGAGTGGGTTGACATTTGGAAAAACAACTTGCTAATACAGGAGACATAAGAGACACCCAGGTTCAATCCCTGGGTTGGGAAGATCCCCTGGAGGAGGGCCTGGCAACTCAGTACATTATTCTTGCCTGGAGAATCCAACGGACAGAGAAGCCTGGTAGACTACAGTCCATAAGGTCACACAGAGTTAGAACAACTGAAGCAACTTAGCACATATGCACAAACAGACATAAAGTGAAAGTGAAAGTCGTTCAGTCATCATTTCCAGCTCTTTGCCACCCCATGGACTATATACAGTCCATGGAATTATCCAGGCCAGTATACTGGAGTGGGTAGCTATTCCCCTCTCTGGTGGATCTTCCGAATCCAGGGACTGAACCCAGGTCTCCCGCATTGCAGATGGAGTCTTTACCTGCTGAGCCACCAGGGAAGCCCAAACAGACATATATGTCAGACAAAAATCAAAACATATTCTACCAGTGCATATTAAAGTCTTTATACCTTGAGATGTATGCTTTTTGTATCTTCTTTATAATAATGAAATGTTATTTATAAAGCCTGCTTTTTAATACACTGATCTCTTCAACATTTCTACATATATTTTTATACTTTGATATTCTCAAAATTCTAAGAAGTTTTGGGAAATTTGCTTCTTTTTTAATGGTTTTGTCTTTCTTCTCTCTCCTTTCCTTTTCCCATCCATTTTTCTCCTCAACCCTTATTCCCTTATGCCTCCTCCTCCAATTCTTCCTTTTCTTCTTCTTGCTAAAGTAATCCTAGTTTATAAAATCAAATTTTCTATCATTGTGAATCAAGGAGTTCTGTTCAAGTATTATGCATACAATTATTTAGATAAATTTATGGTATTTAATTTACACTGGCATTCTTTTATTAATTCTAGATTTTTAAAATGTGATAAAGAATGAAATTTGCTATATAATTATCTTTATGTAAAATAAATAATGTTTAAATTGTATAAAATTCAGATGTCTTGAACATTATTTCTATTTCCTACATCTAGGGGAAACATGAAAGGATACATCATTCAATAGAATAAAATAAAATGTTATGAATAATTACTCAGATTATTCTTTAAGCTTCCAATAAATGGTATCCTCAGACAATTTCAGTTTCACCTATTTCTCCTAGCTGAAGTTTCTCAAACATGAATATGTAACAAGTAAAGACAAACTTCTCCTGTCAGTTTGTTCAGTTAATTTCTAAATACAGTTTTCAACAGAAGCTCAAGATACAAAATATTCACATGAGTATATCCACACTTGCAAACATGCAAGTAATGACATAAACAAGCACATGAAATCATATCTTTTCTAAAATCTCCATCACAATATCTGTAGTCCCCTATTAAGGAAATATGATATTTTCCATATCATTACACAGAATAAAAAAATCCAGAAAACAGTATACAGTGATGAGATTTACTGTTATCATTTTGGGATGTTTGCAACTACTGATGAATATAAATGGAATGTTTTTTAAAAAAGGAAAGAAAAAAAAACGAAAACAAAAACTAATGACATATAGCCCTCTATCATAAAGAAAGAGACACAATGTAGCACAGTGTAGACTCAGCTTGGAGAATACACTCAGACTCTTGTTCACCAGTCAAGAGAGAGGATATCCATGTATCAGTTTATTCCAGGAAATTGGGACAGAAGAGAATGAACAGGTAAATTTACATGGTATACAATAAGACTGAAACAAAGAAAGCTAAAAATACACAAGACTGTTTCTCATTAGAATAATTTCTATGGCCTGCTTATGATTTGAATCTAAGTGTCATGTATTTCAGATTAGCATCACAGAGCATTATTGGCTCAGAGATAGTTCAACAAACTTTGAATTTATTCTCTTTTCTTGGAGATAGAGCAGCAGCTGTGCGTTTTGAGGTTTTCTACTATGATTTAACAACTCCTTGTCTTTCAGTCAAGCTAAATAGCAATTTTTGTTAATGTTTACAAAATTTGGTTTATATAGTTTCTTAGCAACTGGTGTATTTTAATGATGGTCTCTATTATGTAATGAGTTTTGTGATTATATGAACTGAAAGAATAAATTCCAAAGCTGTGGGACCAAAAAGCATACATATTCTTTCAGTATACTGTTTTTTTTTTTTTCTTAACACAATTATAAATATTCATCACCAATAAAGCTAAAATCTGATGTTTAATTATGTATAAATATTTTACTTGTTAGAGGAATTTGTGTATCCTTGAATTACTTTCCAACAAAAGCAAATAAGTGGTAAAAATAGAAACATAATTTTTAACAAATGTGATTGGAAATAACCTGATTTTCAAAGATTTGAGGATACGCTTTGAACAATTTATTTCAGTTACTGTTGTCATAACGACAATTTTACATAATATTGTATGTTTTTTCAAGTAATGTTTAAATATCCACGGATATTTCTAAAGGATGAGAAAATTTAATAAAATAAAAAGTAAATGCTTCCATTAGAACATTCCATGAAAGTGAAAGTTGCTCAGTTCAGTTCAGTTCAGTTGCTCAGTCGTGTCCTACTCTTTGCGACCTCATGACTTGCAGCATGCCAGGCCTCCCTGTCCATCGTTAACTCCTGGAGTTCATGCAGACTCACTTCCATCAAGTCAGTGATGCCATCCAGCCAATCTCATCCTCTGTCGTCCCCTTCTCCTCCTGCTCCCAGTCCCTCTCAGCATCAGAATCTTTTCCAATGAGTCAACTCTTCGCATGAGGTGGGCAAAGTACTGGAGTTTCAGCTCTAGCAAAAGTCTTTCCAATGAACACCCAGGACTGATCTCCTTTAGAATGGACTGGTTGGATCTCCTTGCAGTCCAAGGGACTCTCAAGAGTCTTCTCTAACACCACAGTTTAAAAGCATTGATTCTTCAGTGCTCAGATTTCTTCACAGTCCAACTCTCACATCCATACATGACCACAGGAAAAACCATAGCCTTGACTAGACCTTTGTTGGCAAAGTAATGTCTCTGTTTTTCAATATGCTGTCTAGGTTGGTCATAACTTTCCTTCCAAGAAGTAAGCATCTTTTAATATCATGGCTGCAGTCACCATCTGCAGTGATTTTGGAGCCCAAAAAAACAAAGTCTGACACTGTTTCTACTGTTTCCCCATCTATTTCCCATGAAGTGATAGAACCAGATGCCATGATCTTCATTTTCTGAATGTTGAGCTTTAAGCCAACTTTTTCACTCTCCTCTCTCACTTTCAACAAGAGGCTTTTTAGCTCCTCTTCACTTCTGCCACAAGGGTGGTGTCATCTGCATATCTGAGGTTATTGATATTTCTCCCAGCAATCTTGATTCCAGCTTGTGTTTCTTCCAGCCCAGCGTTTCTCATGATGTACTCTGCATATAAGTTAAATAAGCAGGGTGACAATATATAGCCTTGACATACTCCTTTTCAGTCATGTCCAACTCTTTGTGACTCCATGGACAGTCCATGAAATTATCCAGGCCAGAATACTGGAGTGGGTAGCCTTTCCCTTCTCCAGGGTATCTTCTGAACACAGAGATTGAACCCAGGTCTCCCACATTGCAGGTGGATTCTTTACCAGCTGAGCCACCAAGGAAGCCCAAGGATAGTGGTGTGGGTCACCTGTCCCTGACACCGGAAACAAACCGGGGTCTTTTGCATTGCAGGCGGATTCTTTACCAACTGAGCTATCAAGGAAGCCCATACCTAGTATTCCATACCTAGTAATTAGAATAATAGCCTGAGAATAAAAATTTAAATAACAACAGTTAACATTGATGAATTCTTAAAAGCATGTATGTGTATGTTAGTCACTCACTCAGTCGTGTCTGACTCTTTGCAACTCCATGGACTTTATTCAGCCAGACTCTTCTGTTCATGGAATTCTCTAGGCAAGAACACTGGAGTGGGTTACCATTCCCTTCTCCAGGGGCTTTCCCAACCCAGAAATATTTTTAAAAGCTACTCAACAAAAGTCATGTCCAACTCTTTGTGACTCCATGGACAGTCCATGAAATTATCCAGGCCAGAATACTGGAGTGGGTAGCCTTTCCCTTCTCCAGGGTATCTTCTGAACACAGAGATTGAACCCAGGTCTCCCACATTGCAGGTGGATTCTTTACCAGCTGAGCCACCAAGGAAGCCCAAGGATAGTGGTGTGGGTCACCTGTCCCTGACACCGGAAACAAACCGGGGTCTTTTGCATTGCAGGCGGATTCTTTACCAACTGAGCTATCAAGGAAGCCCATACCTAGTATTCCATACCTAGTAATTAGAATAATAGCCTGAGAATAAAAATTTAAATAACAACAGTTAACATTGATGAATTCTTAAAAGCATGTATGTGTATGTTAGTCACTCACTCAGTCGTGTCTGACTCTTTGCAACTCCATGGACTTTATTCAGCCAGACTCTTCTGTTCATGGAATTCTCTAGGCAAGAACACTGGAGTGGGTTACCATTCCCTTCTCCAGGGGCTTTCCCAACCCAGAAATATTTTTAAAAGCTACTCAACAATTCCTGGTTGGTTTTTTTCTTTCTTTACTTATTTTTTTAATATAGAAATTGTAGTGTTTTATTAAATATATCAATACATTTTATTAACTGTTTAAATCCCATGGTATGACATATATTTAAAATATGTATAATGATTATTGTGCACATAGAGATTAATCAAGATGCTAAGACTACAATCATTAATGGATGTTTGGTTTTTCCTGTGGTCATGTATGGATGTGAGAGTTGGACTGTGAAGAAGGCTGAGCACAGAAGAATTGATGCTTTTGAACTGTGGTGTTGGAGAAGACTCTTGAGAGTCCCTTGGACTACAAGGAGATCCAACCAGTCCATTCTGAAGGAGATCANTGATTCCTCCAGTTCCATTCTTCTTTCTCAAGATGGCTTTGGCTATTCGAGGTTTTTTGCATTTCCATACAAATTGTGAAATTATTTTTTCTAGCTCTGTGAAAAATACCGCTGGTAGCTTGATAGATATTTCACTTCTTTTTAAGTTATCTTTCTTTAAATCAGTTAGAAACCATTCCAAGTAGATTGTGCAAATCGTTTAGAATGAGATGATAACTAAATTTAATACTATTTTCAAATTAATTTACCATAGTAAGATGATTAAATTGTCAGTTTTTTTTTTTCTTTTAAATTTAAGCTTTTAGTATATGGGCTTCCCTAGTAGCTCAGCTGGTGAAGAATCTGCTTGCAATGCAGGAAACTCTGGTTTGATTCCTGGGTCAGCATGATCCCCTGGAGAATGGATAGACTACCCACTCCAGTATTCTTGAGCTTCCCTGGTGGCTCAGCTGGTAAAGAATCTGCCTGCAATGTGGGAGATCTGGGTTCCATCCCTGGGTTGGGAAGATCCCCTGGAGGAGGGAAGATCCCCTGCAGAAAGGAACAGCTACCCACTCCAGTATTCTGACCTGGAGAATTCCCTGGACTTATACAGTCCATGCATCACAAACAGTCAGAAACTACTGAGTCACTTTCACTTTCTTAGTATATTATTTTCTATTTGCAATTATTAAAAATTCATTTAATATATCTCTAACAAAATCTAATCAAATTGAACTGTGATTTAGTTAATGGTATACTTAGGATAATTTTGAGAATAGTCAGAAAACAAAAGTGATCATATGGCTGATATAATTTTAGTCTTTTAAAGAGGACAAACACTTTTATACTTACAAGAAAATATGTAGTACATATATATTCATAACTGGGAAATTAAAACAAAATGAAAATACTGTCTATGTAAATCTAGTATAGATAACTGATAAGTTTGTGTGCATGCTCAGTTGTTTCAGTTGTGTCCCAGTCTTTGTGACCACAAGGACCATAGCCCACCAGCTTCCTCTGTCCATGGGGCTTTTTCCTGGCAGGAATACTGGAATGGGTTGCCCTTCCCTCCTTCAGAGGATCTTCCCTACCCAAGGATTAAATCCGTGTCTCCTGAGTCTCCTGCATTTCAGAGGGATTCTTCCCACCCGCCCCCCTCCCCGAGGAGTTCTTTACCATTGAGCCACTATATCATATGCTTAATTTTTACTAAAAAAACATAGTCTGAGCCTGAAGTTTAGGAGTTTACCAGTCAGAATATTACAACTTTTTTAGGAGTTCATTTTGCTGTTCTGACTCTCCAAATTCTAAATCAATTACCATGATCAGCATACAAGCTGTATTATAAAATCTGTTCATAAGATCAATGCTCAAACTATATAGGTCGATTGATTTCAGAGGTCTACCTATCGTGCAGTCAAAGCGAGTAGATAGTAGAAAGGAATGAGAGGAGAGAATTTGGAATCTTTGTAATGGAAGAGTTGTAAATAATTAAAGTATGACTGATATTTAGCTACTATGGAATCAAATGCATCTAAACATTCCAGCACCATTTGTGTCCTGGGATGTGAGCTGCCTTTCTACTAACATTTTCAACTATAGAGAGCATAGTGATTTGTTATGTTCAGGCTATACCATTCCACAAACAAACTGCAGATGCAGGATGGCTGTATAATGATGTGATAAATCAGTCAATTTGCAGCTGACAGAATGTCATTAGCATTGCTTTTATTTAATAGTGGGGATAAGAGGATTTTTGAAGTTGAACTCCAGGTAATAACTAAAGATAATTGAGTTAGTATTGACTTTTGCATAGAATGATAAACTGCAAATCAATAAAACCACTAATCAAAAGTATAAAATATTAAAAAAAATTTTTAGACAGATTCCCAGAAATTATTTAGAATTTAAATCTTATAGCATGGCATTATCACCGTATTTCACATTTCATGTTGAACATATACTTTGAAGTGTTCTGAGCACATTTTAACAGTGTGATGTTCTCTAAATGACATTGTGCAAGGCTATTTTTCTTTTTTTTAATCTCCCAAGTGTGTCAACAACATCGTATTTACTTACCATAAAATGTATTTTTCTATAATTCAACAATTTAGAATCTCTAACTTGATGTTAGTATTTTTCACCTGAATTAACATTATGAGGTGTTTATATATATATATATATATATATATATATATACACCTTTATCTATATAAAATGTAAATATGTAATGAGACAGAAACAGTTTAAAAGAGCTCTTTCTTACACATTTTCCAACAAATTGTCTTGTGAATATTTGCTTATTATACCAATTATTCCAAACTTGGAAAATGCTTTTCTTTGAAAATAATGAAATACAAGACTATTGGTTCCAAGATAATTCCATGAAAACAAATGTTTCTATGCTGTAGCCAAACAGAAATCCTAAGTACTATCAGCACAGATCATTTTTTAGTTGTTGTATATATATATATATATACACCTTTATCTATATAAAATGTAAATATGTAATGAGACAGAAACAGTTTAAAAGAGCTCTTTCTTACACATTTTCCAACAAATTGTCTTGTGAATATTTGCTTATTATACCAATTATTCCAAACTTGGAAAATGCTTTTCTTTGAAAATAATGAAATACAAGACTATTGGTTCCAAGATAATTCCATGAAAACAAATGTTTCTATGCTGTAGCCAAACAGAAATCCTAAGTACTATCAGCACAGATCATTTTTTAGTTGTTGTTTTTTCCTTTCTCTTTTAAAATTTATTTATTTATTTTTGGCTATGCTGGGTGTTCTTGCTTTGTGCAGGCTTTCTGTAGTTGCAACAAGCAGAAGATACTCTTCATTGTGATGCTGGGACTTTCCATTGTGGTGGCTTCTTTTGTTGTAGAACATGGGGTCTAGGTACAACCTTTAGTAGTTATGGCACATAGGCTCAGAAGTTGTGGTTCCGGGCTCCAAAGGACAGGCTCACTAGTTATGGTGCACAGGCTTAGTTACTCCGCAGCATGTGGAGTCTTCCTGGACCAGAGATGGAACTCATGTCCCCTGCATTGGCAGGCAGATTTTTTATCCACTGTGGTACCAAGAAGTCCTAAATTTTCTTTTTAAAAAATTTCAATCTTTATTGTCCTTTTATTTTTATTATTATTTTTTCTTCCTGTGGACAATACAGTGGAGTCAATGTGGTTCATATCAGTCTTCATACTTAGTGAGTTGCTCCCTGAGGCCTAGGTTGTAAAGAATCTGCTTACAAATGCAGGAGACCTGGGTTTGATCCCTAAATCGAGAAGATCTCCTGGAAAAAGAAATGGCAATCCACTCCATTATTCTTGCTTGGGAAATCCCATGGACAGAGGAGCCTGGCAGGCTATGGTCCATGGGGTTGCAAAAGGGTTCGGAAAGGAGTTAGTGACAAAACAACAACAACTTGTCAGAAAATGAAAAGAAATCCAAGAGTAGTATCACTTTGTTCTGAGTTGTTATAAGTGTTTTTCACTGATGGCATGGAAAAAAGGAAAAGCCAAAACTGGGATGTGAGCTGTGAAGTAAAGTATTCCTAAAATTGTTTGGTGCCTTCCATTTAATTATATTCATTTAAGATATAAAAGAATGTGAATGAGTATCTCTCAGTTTATCAACATTATGTGCTGTGCTAAGTGGTCAAAAATAAGAACTTTGTATCAAACAGCAGATGCTGATTTCCAAATTTTATTTCCTAAGGTGGTTAAATTTTAGTTTATTCAGCAAGATAAGGTTGCTGACCCAGTGGGAAGTAGAACTATGCGTCTAATAAGTATGTGTAGCAGCTCATGACTTCCCTGGTGGATCAGACGGTAAAGCGTCTGTCTACAATGCAGGAGACCTGGGTTCGAGCCCTGGGTTGGGAAGATCCCCTGGAGCAGGAAATGGCAATCCACTCCAGTACTATTGCCTGGAAAATCCCATGGACAGAGGAACCTGGTAGGCTACAGTCTATGGGGTGGCAAAGAGTCGGACAGGACTGAGCGATTTCACTCACTAAGCAGGTCATAAGGAAATGATAAACAAACAGCAACAACACAGAAAAAAAAAAAAAAAAACTATTTCCACTCAAGTCTACTTCCAGTGACAGAATAGAAAATACGTGTAGCTTTAGAAATCTTGTACTGTTGTAGTTCATCCATATTGATAAGAAGATACTTGAGACTTGATTTTAACTTTCCACTTGAACAAGGGACAGGTTGAGAGCACAGTAGTTCACAAGACCAGTATTTGTCAAAAGACAAAACTTTTTCAGTCTTTTTTTTTTTTTTTTTCCTTAGCCTTCTATTTGCCACCAGGGGCCTCATTCCCACAGAGAGGACATGTAATCTGTTGTTGTTGTTCAGCTATTCAGTCATGTCTGACTCTTTGTGATCCCATGGACTACAGCATGCCAGGCTTCCCTGTCCTTCAATGTATCCCTGAGTTTGCTCAGAGTCAAGTCCATCAAGTTGGTGATAACATCCAACCATCTGTCATCCCTTTCTCCTTCCCTCAGTCTTTTTCAGCATGAGGGTCTTTTTCAGCATCAGGATATTTTTCAAATGAGTCAGCTCTTCACTTCGGGTGGCCATAGTATTGGAGGTTCAGCTTCAGCATCAGTCTTTCCAATGAATATTCAGGACTGATTTTCTTTCGGATCGACTGGTTTAATCGCTTTGCTGTCCAAGGGGTTCTCAAAGAGTTTTCTCAAGCACCAAAGTTCAAAAGCATCAATTCTTTGGCATTCAGCCTTCTTCATGGTCCAAAACCCACATCCGTTCATGATTACTAGAAAAAGTATAACTTTGATTATACAGACCTTTGTGGGCAAAGTGATGTCTCTACTTTTTAATATGCTATCTAGTTTTGTCATAGCTTTCTTTCCAAGGATCAAGAATCTTTTAATTCTCTGGAACTCTGCATATAGTTGGGTATATCTTTTCCTTTCTCCTTTGTCTTTTGCTTCTCTTCTTTCCTTAGCTATTTCTAAAGGCTACTCGAATGGCCACTTTGCCTTTTTGTATTTCTTTTTCTTGGGGATGATGTCAGTCACTACCCCTTGTACAGTATTACAGATCTTCATCCATAGTTCTTCAGGCACTAAGTCTACCAAATCTCATCCCTTGAATCTATTTGTCACATGCACAGTATAATCATAAGGGATTTGATTTAGGTCAAACCTGAATGGACTAGTGATTTTCCCTACTTTATTCTACTTAAGCCTGAATTTTGCTATAAGGAACTCATAATCTGAGCCACAGTCAGCTCCAGGTCTTGTTTTTGCTGACTGTATAGAGCTTCTCTATCTTTGGCTGAAAAGAATATAATCACTCTGATTTTGGGTATTGACATTTGGTAATGCCCATGTGTAAATGCATCTCTTGGGGTTGGAAGAGGGTATTTGCTATGACCAGTGTATTCTCTTGGCAAAACACTGTTTTGTTTTTCCCTGCTTCATTCTGTACTCCGAGGCCAAACTTTCCTGTTGCTCCAGATACCTTAGGGTCTTTTTCAGCATCAGGATATTTTTCAAATGAGTCAGCTCTTCACTTCGGGTGGCCATAGTATTGGAGGTTCAGCTTCAGCATCAGTCTTTCCAATGAATATTCAGGACTGATTTTCTTTCGGATCGACTGGTTTAATCGCTTTGCTGTCCAAGGGGCTCTCAAAGAGTTTTCTCAAGCACCAAAGTTCAAAAGCATCAATTCTTTGGCATTCAGCCTTCTTCATGGTCCAAAACCCACATCCGTTCATGATTACTAGAAAAAGTATAACTTTGATTATACAGACCTTTGTGGGCAAAGTGATGTCTCTACTTTTTAATATGCTATCTAGTTTTGTCATAGCTTTCTTTCCAAGGATCAAGAATCTTTTAATTCTCTGGAACTCTGCATATAGTTGGGTATATCTTTTCCTTTCTCCTTTGTCTTTTGCTTCTCTTCTTTCCTTAGCTATTTCTAAAGGCTCCTCGAATGGCCACTTTGCCTTTTTGTATTTCTTTTTCTTGGGGATGATGTCAGTCACTACCCCTTGTACAGTATTACAGATCCTCATCCATAGTTCTTCAGGCACTGGGTCTACCAAATCTCATCCCTTGAATCTATTTGTCACCTGCACTGTATAATCATAAGGGATTTGATTTAGGTCAAACCTGAATGGACTAGTGATTTTCCCTACTTTATTCTACTTAAGCCTGAATTTTGCTATAAGGAACTCATAATCTGAGCCATAGTCAGCTCCAGGTCTTGTTTTTGCTGACTGTATAGAGCTTCTCTATCTTTGGCTGAAAAGAATATAATCACTCTGATTTTTGGTATTGACATTTGGTAATGCCCATGTGTAAATGCATCTCTTGGGGTTGGAAGAGGGTATTTGCTATGACCAAAGTGTTCTCTTGGCAAAACACTGTTTGTTTTTCCCTGCTTCATTCTGTACTCCGAGGCCAAACTTTCCTGTTGCTCCAGATACCTCTTGACTTCCTACTTTTGCATTCCAATCCCCTGTGATCAACAGGATATCTTCTTTGGTGTTAGTTCTAGAAGTTCTTGTAGGTCTTCAGAGAACCATTCAGTTACAGCTACTTTGGCATCAGTGGTTGCGACATAGACTTGGATTACTGTGATCTTGAATAGTTTTCCCTAGCTTTATTGCTCATAGTTTCACTGACTCCTTCACCAGAACAAGGCTGTGCTTCATGAAGGTGATGTGTTATCTACTGTGACTATATTGAGACATAAGTATGGAGTTTAGAAGTTAATAAATTTTATGCTCACTGTGGCCCTGGTAGGTAGACTTGCTAGTTAGACTCTGGTACTAATAGTGCTTTCAATCCATTTAGATGAGTTTAAAGGAATTGCCTTTTACCCTTCTTTATCTAGGTAACTCTTCACTTCAGTTCAGTTCAGTTGCTCAGTCGTGTCCGACTTTTTGCAACCCCATGAATCGCAGCATGCCAGGCCTCCCTGTCCATCACCAGCTCCTGGAGTTCACTAAAACTCATGTCCATCAAGTCGGTGATGCCATTCAGCCATCTCATCCTCTGTTGTCCTCTTCTCCTCTTCCCCCCAATCTCTCCCAGTATCAGAGTCTTTTCCAATGAGTCAACTCTTCACATGAGGTGGCCAAAGTACTGGAGTTTCAGTTTAGCATCAGTCCTTCCAAAGTACACCCAGAACTGATCTCCTTCAGAATGGACTGGTTGGATCTCCTTGCAGTCCAAGGGACTCCCAAGAGTCTTCTCCAACACCACAGTTCAAAAGCATCAATTCTTCGGTGCTCAGCTTTCTTCATAGTCTTACTCTCACATCCATACATGACCACTGGAAAAACCATAGCCTTGACTAAACGGACCTTTGTTGGCAAAGTAATATCTCTGCTTTTCAATATGCTATCTAGGTTGGTCATAACTTTCCTCCCAAGGAGTAAGCGTCTTTTAATTTCATGGCTGCAATCACCATCTGCAGTTGGACTATGTCAAATGCAAATTATATTCTCATAAACTTTGCTTTATGCTAATTAAGGAAGTAAAACTGTATGAGACAAAATGTATGCTTGCTAACTATGAAGCAAATTCAGATTTATTCTGTTACATTTCACCACAAAATGCTTTAAGAAAACAGACTTTATGGGGCTCATAAGAAACTTATTTGGAAGTATTGGGCTGTGTCATTATGGCATTAATGGCTCACTTATTACATAACATATTGATGGAGAGAAAGTTTATTAGAATACTTCATTATATACCAGAGATTATTTATGGATGTTGCAAAAAAGATTCATATCCAAGACTATTTTCCCAACACAACAGCCACAAAGTATCTAAAATATAATGAGATTTATTCTCGATCTGTGGCATTTGGTTTCATTATTCCTTATTTAAGTAAAACTATACCAGAGCAAAGATGTAACAATATTAAGATAAAGCAAGCTTCTATGTGTTCATTGAGAGGAGACTAGTAAACAAATCTCTTCAATAGAGCTAAAGAGAGAGGATAGAGTAGAGACAAAAGACAGAGACAGAATGCCAAAGGAATTCTAAACCAGCAAGGGAGCGGTGTGTTCAGGAACCCCTGAACTAGGCAGTAGATTGTGTACTTAATTATGTAAAATATGTTTTAGTTTAGTCTTCAAGCAAAGTAGACCCTAAAAGAGAAGTTAAATAAAGATAGGTAACATCATTGAGAGGGAGGGGAAAGTTGTATAGAGAAATAATAATAATAATAATAATAAGAGGTGCATTGACAAGCAGGTAATTTATATGGTGAGTTAGGGTTCTTTCTGTTGAGGATTCTCTGAGGAACTTTATAAAGCATGATTTAACATTTTTACACCAAGATATCTTTTATTAAGGAGAGAGGAAAGTAAGAAAATAATGACAGTAAAAGACAGGCTCTACCACAGAGTTTTGCATGCTGGGCACATAAAATGTACATTGCTTCTGGCATAAAATAATCCAGTGCAGGTATTAAGTGTGAAATAAGTAAGCCATCATGTAACAAGCATATAGCAAACAAATGAAGAAAAGATACAATTACGTTCCTAAATGAAATCACTGGAGATATGAAGACTCATTGTCCCCACACTTTTAATAGATTAGAGGAGAACTGGCATAGCAGGTCTAGAGGAGCTCAACAGAAAAAGAAGCTGACACATGGAGGTAAACTTCAGAGACTCCTCCTTTTAACATGTTCACTTCTGTGACCAATGAGTTCTTATATTATAGTTTTTTGTTTGTTTTCTCCCCTCTAACTTGAAAAGTACATAAAAAGTTATATAAAAGAAAACACTTTCACTTGGACACTGTGTGTTGGCCATGATGACTGTAAATGTTTGGCCTAAGCTATGGGATGATAAGACATGCCTAAGCTATGCGACATGACTCCAGGAGGTAGTGAAGGACAGGGAAGTCTGTTGAACTGCTGTCCATGGGGTCACTATGAGTTGGACATGACTTAGCAACTAAACAGAAGCAACAAAAGGGACTATGAGTATTGGAACAGATGAAGAGGTTGTGTGTTCTCTACTAGATGTCTGCTTAGAGTTTTCTCCAATAAACTCTATGTTATATCTCTACTAGTATGTGTGCCTTGAGAACTTGGCACAGTACTTTTAGGTTCTTTCCATGCTTAATGTTGACTAGATGCCTTTGACATTGATCTCTTGAGCTAAATACTCAGTAAACTGTTATCTTCAAAATATGTCTTCATTTCTCAATATCAACCTTATTTCCCTTCAGCCAGATACCAGGACTCATATTTCTTTTTCTAAAAAACAGATTACCTACCATCAACATCAGCCACACCTAAGATCCATTAACTAGAGACCTTGAGAGATGACGTGCTAGAATATCAAAGAATTCATTGAAATATTAAACAATGTTTGTAACTCTCTTCCTCTAAAATCTGCATTTTATTTAGGATCTTTTGTGACATAAGACACAAATCAAAAGGGGCAACTAACCTAAAATTTTAAATGATCATACCTGTGTCAGTTGTAGAAATAAATTTTGCTTTGACATAGATTTTTAACAACTAGTCAACATATAAGATGGAGAGGGCAATGGAAACCCACTCCAGTACTCTCGCCTGGAAAATCCCATGGAAGGAGGAGCCTGGTAGGCTGCAGTCCATGGGGTCGCTAGGAGTTGGACATGACTGAGAGACTTCACTTTCACTTTTCACTTTCATGCACTGGAGAAGGAAAGGCATTCCACTCCAGTGTTTTTGCCTGGAGGATCCCAGGGATGAGGGAACTTGGTGGGCTGCCATCTCTGGGGTCGCAGAGTCGGACACGACTGAAGCGACTTAGCAGCAGCAACATATAAGATATGATAAACAGTCTTGATTTCCTCTGTCTTGAGTAGTCTCTGAAAGTGGTTCTGTATATCACTGGCATTCCCAGGTTTCTCAGTGGGTAAAGAATCTGCCCGCAATGCAGGAGAAACAAGAGATATGGGTTCAGTCCCCGAGTGGGAAAGATCCCCTGGAGGAGGACATGGAAACCCACTCCACTATTCTTGCCTGGAGAATCCCACGGACAGAGAAGTCTGGTGGGCTACAGTCCATAGGGTCTCAGAGAGTGAGACTCAACTGAAGTGGCTGAGCATGCATGCACACTGTGTATCACCACAGCGATGTTGTGGCAGTTCTGCTAATGGAATGAATCAGAAACTATTTGCAGACTCCAAACAGCAACTTGAGACAGTTGCTTTTTCTCTTTGCCTCTGTTTTAATTAACCACAGTTCCAAACCTTGTGAGCTATTTTCCGATGAGTCAATATATAGAGTGGTATCAAGAGCGCAGTGCATTTGCTGCAGATCTGAAAGCCATTTAATTTCTAATGCAGATCTCCTCAATATGTTCCATTTGTAAGCAAACCAACTGGACTTTTATTTTCATTTTAATTGTTTGTGCTGGCCATTTGAAGGGAGGAACTGTTTTTGATTAAACTGATTTTTCAGACATTAAAATAAATTGCAGTGAAGCATGCAACCTTTTCAAATCTATTTTTTAATTGTCAACATAGCACACCACATTATTTCAGACCTTAAACATAATTAAATGTCAGAAAATGTCATGTGAGTTTTGCTTCAGTAATGGTTTGTTAATTATTCTACTAAGGTACTTTAAAAAATCTTTTGATATCATAGTCTTTGCCTTAAGAAACTCAAACTTGCTAAGTATAATAATTAGACAAGATTCTGCCCTTCCTTTAGGATATTTAGTTCTGGTTCTCCAAGCACAGGAGAACAGCATGACCAAACCTTCAAATATACCAGGTATTTTGGAGAAATCTGGGTCTTTTGTACACACCTCACCAGATAGAAAATGACACATGAAATAAATCAGTTAAAGTGAAATATGTATATCTACATGTATGCACACACACACATGCACACACAAGATGATTTATTTAATTCAGGATTATGAGAATTTTGGTTCTCTAATTTAATATTTCTTTTTTTTTCTTGGATAACACTTAGACCATATTAAATTTTAAGAGTGATCATTTTTTATATAACTTTAATGAAACAGAAGGAGCCCCCTGGCCCTCCTCATCCTCCTGATACATGAATTCTTTTAATAACAGCAAAGTTTCATATTTTGCAATGAAAGGTCAGACATGAAATTCAAATATATCTGGGAAAAAGAAGCGCTTCGGTTTAAATTCACACTCACATAGAAGTGACTGACATGAGAACTTTCCTGACAAATTTTGATATGTGAGTATTTGAATTACTTGCTGAGAGAGTGTCAGAACAGAGAGTACAAAAGAAATTTTGCTAGAGATAGCTTGACATATATTTCGTGTACAAAGTTGCTTGCTAGAAAAAATTCACTCAAAATATGCAATTTTAGAATATTATGCTTTCCCATTTCTATCTTCATGACTACTACCTTGATTTGGGTCATCGTCATGGAAATGGAAACTCACTCCCATATTCTTGCCTGGGAAATCCCATGGACAGAAGAGCCTGGTGGCTACAGTCCATGGTATCACAAAGAGTTGGACATGACTTAGCAACTGAGCACAGCATAGCAGCATCTATTCCCTATGATTGGCAAATCCATCAGCATTAGAATCCTCTGGTTTAAGAGGCATGCCACCCTATGTTTTTATATAGGAGATATGGGATGGATATAGGATCCTGTCATACTATAAATCTTTCAGGGTGATTCGGATGCAGTTTCAGGAGTGATATTCATTCCTTTAAAGGCTTCCAATTAGATGGTATTTCCTTTCCTAGAGAGTATTCAAAAGAACAGATTTCAGCTAATCGCTATACTCAAGATCTGCTTACAGTTGTTTTCTATCATTTTTTACTATCTGGTTTCAACTATCCCTTCCAAACACTTTACCAAGTTACTCCCGCCAAGCCACACTTAACTGTTTGATGTTTCCCAGTTTCTCCATACTTGCCTATGCTCCTCTGAAGCCAACATCACACAAGTCAAACTTTCCCAGCATTCATCCACTCATTATTCTCCTGTTTTGTCAGACTTGGCTCTACATTTTTCCTTGGTCAACTGATACATTCTAAGACTTTGTCAATAAACTGTGTTAGAGGACCACTGTGAGGCCATAGAGGAATACATTTCTGTTATTGGTCCAAGGAACATTCCTTATTGCTGCTCAGTTGCCAGGGGCTTAAGGCAAATCTGAGGACACTCTCTCTATCCTCTGCACCAAGCACAGCAATGAATATCTCAGCCACATAGCCCGGGTCTTTTATACTAACTCTTGCCTAATCTCATCTGCTAGCAGTTTCCTGAGTTCCACAGTAGGCTGTTCCAATAAGCGAGCTTGAGTATCTGCTACTGGCAAATTTCATTCACTATCCACAAGTAGCTTGTTCACTCTCTCCAGTGAGTTTTGACTCAACCTGGGATCAGGTGGAGAGTATGAAGGGGGTGCATTTTTCCAAATTTGTTTCTTCTTTGGGTACTCTCCCTCAGCCCTTGAGGTAGTAGCTGTTTTCTGTAATTTCAATTTCTTTATATTTTGAGTTCTCTTTTTTCCTCTTTTAACCACAATTAATGGTTAACAATGATTTATACTTCCCCCATTCAAATTTACCAATAAGGTTTCTGTCTTCAAACTAGATTTTGATGAATATATTCTTTTTGCTTGGCTTCTTCCTCCTTTGAAGCTCACATCATTAAAATCTCTCCCAGACCTAAATTCCCTCTGAGTATGCGTCAGCCTCAAGCTAACTTATTTACTGTTCTTTATTCACTTTCTTCATAAATTTGTAGTACTTGTCACAGGTGCTGAAGTTATCTCTATACACATTCCCTCCCCCATTACATGAGGAGCTCCTAAACAATATGATCATGTCATCTTTCTCTTTGTTCCTCCAAAATTTGACATAATAGGCATCTAATAAAAACTTCTGCGTGAGGAAAAACATGAAAAAATACACTAAAGAATAACAAATCCCTCATATATGTCATTTTGATCAGAAGGAGATTTCAGAGCCAGCTTTGGATGCTTTGGAGTTTAATGCAACATTCACAATATCATAGTGATATCTTAAGGCAGATTATATCTTTCTTTCCTGTGTCATATCATGTATTTTAAGAAGTACTATGAAACCCTTACTTGACAAATTTAAGGTTTTATTTAAGAAATTATTTTCTACTTTTGGGCTTCCCAGGTAGCTCAGAGGATAAAGAATCCACCTGCAGTGCAGGAGACACAAGAGACACCAGTTTGATCCCTCTGTCCAAAAGATCCACTGGGGGAGGAAATGACAACACACTCCAGTATTCTTGCCTTGGGAATCCCACGGATCAAGGAGTCTGGTGGGCTACAGTACATAGAGTGGCAAAGAGTTGGACACAACTGAGCATGCATACATGCAATCTACTTTTAGCCATATTATACTTTTTATAAATGGAAATGAGTAGTTTGTGAAAGACTAGAACTTACCTTCTTTATTATTCCAGCTATAAGAAATAGTTGTTCAATATATTTGAATAATGTGCATTGTATTTCCAGACCTCAAATACATAGCCAATCTTTGTTTTCTGTCAGAGATTCATTCAGCAAACTTAAATCAGTCTACTCATCTTTGAACATTTTTTGATTGCCAGCTATTAACATGTCAAAACTATACCAACCAACTTGAATTCAATGAAAACCAGAAAGATCTAGCTATTGTGATTAAATTGGTTGGGTAAACTTTTATACCAGTTGGAATAAGTGGAGACTAAATTGAATCATAGCTCTCCTTCTTCATGACTTCTGTCCATGTCACCTATGAAAACTTTGTATTCTAAACCCATATGAAACTCTGAAGCAAGTTCGGAAAATGGAATTGTCCATATATCTGTCATTGTCATAGTGGTTATTCAGTTCCTGCCCTAAAAGATAAAAAGATAAAGAATATGAAATATTTCTGCACAGAGAAATTGCAATATTTTCACATGACCCTAAGCAGCCCTAGAAAGTCTTGTAAAGGCAAAGCAATCTATCCTGTTCTCCTAATTATTCAGTTCAGTTCAGTTCAGTCGCTCAGTCGTGTCCGACTCTTTGTGACCCCATGAATCGCAGCACACCAGGCCTCCCTGTCCATCACCAACTCCTGGAGGAGTCTCCTAATTATTAAGTTGCTATAAACACCAGTTGAGCTATTCTGTTGAATTATACAAGGTTGATATTTTAAGGTGTGAAAAAATGTGGAGGGAATATGATTTACAAAATGTTTTCTGAAGCTGTAGTTCAGAGAGTAAGTAAAAGGTTGAGCTGGCTATTTTCTCTTTTAACCTGAATATATTGATCTCTTTTTTGCTCAGAAATCAGATTATGGAAAATAAAACAAACAAACAAACAAAAAATCACTATCCAGAGTAAGAAATTATTCCAAAATGCCTTCAAAATCTTAAAAGATTTTTTTTTTTTCATACAGTAATCTCAACAGTAGTATTTAACATGCATCATAATAAAAATAAAGTGCGGACAAATTCTTAAGTGGTGGCTCATAATCTTGATTGTAATTTAGGCCAAAATTTAACTTCTCTGACCCTTCAGAGTTTGTGGTTGGTTTTGAACCCCTGTAGTAATGCATTTATTTATAGAAAATCCTGACTACTCACCTCACAAGAATTAAACTCTTCTAAAAAGGTTTCTAACCAGAAGATTTAAGAATTACATAGTCCTACACTTCAGGTCACCCTGATTCTGCAAAGTCCCAAAAGTGTGATTTCTCATTATAGCTTCATTTTTGAGGGCAAAAGAACTAAACACTGTGTCTTGCTGCCCATCGGACATTTTAAGGTTGCAGCTTTTCTGAATTGCTAAAAGTGTTAGGAAAAAAATAAGTAAAAGGTTTATTTTCCTTCTTTCTGACTACGTCTGTGGGCCATATTTTACTCTTTGTCATCTCTCATCTAATTAACTGCATAGTTTAACAATCTTTTGGCTTAAGAAAATATTTTGGTCAATTTTGCATATCTTTGAAACAAGCAAAATGCATATTCCTGAACATAATTCACCATTATGCTTTATATTAAAATAATACTGAACTAAAATTAACACTTTAGAGGATATAAATAGAATTCAAAATGATTTTTACAGTTGCTCTGAAAGTGTCAGAATTAATCAACAGATTTAAAATGGGCTTCCCTGGTGGCTCAGATGATAAAGAATCTGCTTGCAATGCAGGAGACCCATGTTCAATCCCGGGGTCAGGAAGATTCCCTGGAGAAGGTAATGGCAACCCACTCCAGTATTCTTGCCTGGAGAATCCTACTGACAGAAGAGCCTGGTGGGCTACAGTTCATGGGGTCCCAAAGACTCGGTTTGCAATTGAATGACCAACACTTTAAAAAGTAAGACAGCCCTAAAAGTTTTGAATACATAATATTCAAACAGAAAAAAAAAAAAAAGCAAAATGTTAGATTTGTGAGTTGTTTTATTTAGGGAAAAATAAGGACTACAGACTGGGAGAAAGCATTTTGGATTTCTCCAAGACATAGCTCCAAAGAGGCTGTTTGGAAGGTTAGTGTATTTGTGATTTGATGAAGGAGATTATGTCCAATCAGGTACACATTTATTTTTGCAGAAGTTTACTGCCAGTCTCTCGAATGTTACTACTAGTCATGAGGAGCAGACATCAGTATGATTTTAATCTATTCTAGGTATGAAGAGATGCAAGAATTGGCTTCATAAATCTTCTTCTGAAATATCTAACTATCTGGACACATGTTCTGCCAGTTTTTCTCAGCATTCAGAGAACCTCATTCCTGATCTTCACCCTGAGCTCCTTTAAGGGGGTGTTGAAGTTCAGCAGCTGCAGTAGCTCATGATTTAATCCTTGTAGAAGTAGATGGAAGTACCAATTTATAGCTGGCAAATGAATTACAGAAAAAAAGTCATCATAAATGTATAACTATTCTCTTACTGATAACATCCAAATGGGAAAGGAAGAGTTTGGGCACTATTATTGTAACTGAGCAGGATCCTGTGGGCCCTTCCAGGGACAGGCTTTCCCCACATCCTCTGCTTATAGCTTCTCCCTGAAGTACCTACATAAGAATATCTGATGCATATTTCTTGAGTTGTTTTACAAATGTGAAACCTACCCACCACCCCCTATCCCCTCATTTAATGAAAGATGTTAACTACTTGATGGCCATGAGCACATAGCCCCTGGCCTCCTGAAGCCTAAGGACTAAAAATGTTAACCCCTTTGACACCACCCTAACCATCAGCCCATCAGAGAATTGTGCTCAAACTGACCACATACCCTATTGGCTTTTAAAAATGTTTTGCCAAAATCCTTCCAGGATTTTCAGGGGTTTTTTGAGCATGAGACATCTTGTCTCCTTACATGGCCCAGCAGTAAACCTTTCTCTGCTCCAAAAGCCAACATTTCAGTTTGTTTGGCCTCACTGTGCATCAAGCAGTATAATGCACGTTTCTCAAATAAATATCTATCTTATCAGTTAAAATGAGAAAAAGTATATACCATTCCATTGGAAACATTAAAAAAATGTATCTCTACTTTCTCCCCACTCTACCCTAAGGGAATCTCTGTGAGGCTCTTGTGGTAGGTAGAATAATAGCAACCCAGTAATTTCACCTCCTGATGAATTATTTCACCGCTTGATGAAATTCACTTCTAGAGTAATTTCACCTCTAGAATAATTTCACCTATGGATAATAATTTCATGTATGGATGTGAAAGTTGGACAATAAAGAAAGCTGAGTACCAAAAAATTGATGCTTTGACTGTGGTATTGGAGAACTCTTGAGAGTCCCTTGCAATGCAAGATCAAACCAGTCAATCCTAAAGGAAATCAGTCCTGAATATTCTTTGGAAGGACTGATGCTGAAGCTCCAATATTTTGGCACCTGATGTGAAGAACTGACTCATTGGAAAAGACTCTGATGCTAGGAAAGACTGAAGGTAGGAGGAGAAGGGGATGATAGAGGAAGAGATGACTGGATGGCATCACCAAATCTATGGACATGAGTTTGGGCAAGCTCCGGGAGTTGGTGATGGACAGGGGAGCCTGGCATGCTACAGTCCATAAGGTCACAAAGAGTCAGACACAACTGAGCAACTAAACTGAAAGATGTCCAGATTTGAATCCCTTGGATCTGTGAAAAATATGCTGTATCATGAGAGTCAGGGATTAAGGTTGCAGATACACTTAAAGTTGCTAATTAGATGACCATAAAATTGAGAAATTATCAGAATAAACTCATTGTATTCATAAGAGTTATTGTGTTAATGCAGCTTTGTGTGCCTGACACACAATGAGGCCACACAAAGTGAAATATCAGAGTTGGAAGCAGAGAAAGTTTTGTTGCAAGACCATGTGAGGGGATGAGGTGGCTCATGCTCTTAAAAGCCTAGATCTCCCAGAAGGTTTTCAGCAGTGTCTTTAAAAGCCAGATGAGGGACTGGTGTTGCTGGATCTCTGCCTGATGATATGGAAAAGGGTGTTGTCACAGGGGTTAACATTATCAGTCCTTAGACTCCAGGAGGCCTGGGGCTGTGTGCTCATGGCCATTAAGTAGTTAACATTTTCTATTTGGTGAGTGTTTTTCATCTGCAAAACAACTGAGAAAATGAACATTAACTCTTATCATCCAGGTACTTCAGAGAGGATCTAAAGCAGAGGATATGGGGGAAGTTTCCATGGGACCTTCTCAGTTTACTGTTGAAAGTGGGAAAGGAAGGCAGAGTAGAGTAAGAAGGTGAAGTGACTGGAAGAATGATCAGGATGCAGCTTTGCTGGTTTTGAGAAAAGGTGTTCAGGGTGAAGCAAGGAATCTAGTTGACTGTTGAAAGCTAGAAGAAGCAAGGAAATGGACCCTCCAATAGGTGATACAGTTCTGCCAACATTTTGAACTTAGCCATTTGAACCCATGTCAGAATTTAAGGTAATACAAAATTTAAGGTAATATACAGAATTTAAGGTAATACATTTGTGTTGTTATAAAGTCATTAAGTTTACAGTAATTTGTTAAAACAGCAGTAGAAAACTAATCCACTCTCAAAGTGAATTTTTGTGTCCTTTGCTTCTTTCCGTGAAAGTAACTAATCTAGCACCCGACATGTTCCACAAACAGCACTGTTAGTAAGTAGATCCTTCCTGTATATATTACAGTTAGAATTCTTTAAACCAACAAATCATTATTGAACATCTATCTTGTCATGCAAGAAACTATTAGACTCTGGGGAACATTACTACATCAATTAGACACAGTCTGATAATCAGTGGTGAGCAACGGGTATACATTAATAAAATGGGAATCTGAGTTCTTGTTTATGGAGCCAAAGAATGAATTTCACAAACACATAAACACTAATGGTAGCAAACAGGCAGAATTTATTTTAAAGAAGAGAGAAGTGCAGAGCTCCCAGCATAGACAAAGAGAGGGAGTAAAATGCCCTGAAAAACTGTGACTTACAGTAGTTTATATCCTTACTAGTATTGATATGCCTGTTTTTCATTGGTTCATATCTGTGATGCATGTAATTTCTGACTGATCAGTTGAAAGGCCACTATGTCCAGTTTGTCATCTTTATGGCTTCTTTTGATACCCAGTTTCTAATCTCCTCAGACATTGAGTCACCATCCCATGACCCTATCTTATGACAGTTTTTCAAAGGACCAGATATGAGCCAAAAACTTATGGTAACCTGTTGTTTTTCTTTTAGATAAGAGGACCAGGACTCAATGATTGTTCTGTCTTGGATCTGGGTGTATTATGATCTACATGACCAAGGACACATTCCTCTGAAAGTCAGGAAACTGTAACAAAGGCTATAGCTTTAGGTTAATGGGGTGAGATGTTTATATGAAAGAGTTGAAATTATAAGAAGAACCAAGGTCTCAGCCCTACACTGACTGCCTAACAATTTCTACCTTTACAAGCAAATCACATGCAAAGAGATTTGAAAATTTAGTATATCACATTTTGATGTTAAAAGTTGGAAAAAAATTAGAAAATTGTATAACTAGGCTTTGGCATGTTGTAATAAAGTTTGCCTGTATTAATGAATACTTCTGGTATATTAACTGTAATGAACAATTACTGGTTTTGCCTTCTCTATTGTTTGCTAAGGCTGTTGAACAAAGGACACACAACTGAATGGTTTAAGCAAGAGAAATTTATTATCTCGAGGTCATGGAAGTTAAAAATCTAATATCAAGTTGTAAGCAGGGTTAGTTCCTTCTGAAAGCTATAAAACATAATCTGTGCTGTGCCTCTCACCTTGCTTCTAGTAGTTTTCTGGGTTTCTTTGGCATTCCTTGCCTTAGTTTATGGAAGAGTCATAGCACTCTTTGAATTTATATTCACATGACACTCTCCTTGTATGTATATTTATGTGCCTAATTTTTTCTTTTATCTTTTTTGTATAAGCACTTCATGGCATTAATGGTAAAGAAACTGCCTGCCAATATAGAAGATATGAGTCATGGATTCAGTTCCTGGATAGGGAAGAGCCCCCGAAGGAGGGCATGGCAATCCGCTCTGGTATTCTTGCCTGGGAAACCCCATGGACAGAGGTGCCTAAGAGGTTACAGTCCTTAGGGTTGCACAGAATTGGACACAACTGAAGCAACTTAGCACACACATATGCACCAGTCACAATGGATTAATGCCCAACCTAATAATTTCATCTTAACTTGTGTACGCAATGATTCTATTTCCACATAAAGATTTTTTCAATTTTTAAAGAGCTTCACTGAATATAAATATAAAAGAAAAACAAAGAAATATATAGAAAGAAATATAAAAACAAGCTTTTCTTTTAAAAGTTACACATTTTAAAAAAGATATTTTGAAAAAAATAGTCATTTTTATGTCACAGTGAAGCTGATTTTTATGAAGATTCACATGTTTAAGTCCTGGATGAGGACATGGCAGCCCACCTCAGTATTCTTGCCTAGAAAATTCCTGGACTGAGAAGCCTGGTGGGCTACAGTCCATCAGTCAATTCACTCACTCAGTCGTGTCCGACTCTTTGCGATCCCATTAATTGCAGCATGCCAGGCCCCCCTGTCCATCACTAACTCCCGGAGTTCACTCAGACTCACATCCATCGAGTCAGTGATGCCATCCAGCCATCTCATCTTCTGTCGTCCCCTTCTCCTCCTGCCTCCAATCCCTCCCAGCATCAGAGTCTTTTCCAATGAGTCAGCTCTTCGCATGAGGTGGCCAAAGGACTGGAGTAGCTTCAGCATCATTCCTTCCAAAGAAATCCCAGAGTTGATCTCCTTCAGAATGGACTGGTTGGATCTCCTTGCAGTCCAAGGGACTCTCAAGAGTCTTCTCCAACACCACAGTTCAAAAGCATCAATTCTTCGGCACAAAGCCTTCTTCACAGTCCAACTCTCGCATCCATACATGACCACATGAAAAACCATAGCCTTGAATACATGGATCTTTGTTGGCAAAGTAATGTCTCTGCTTTTGAATATGCTATCTAGGTTGGTCATAACTTTTCTTCCAAGGAGTAAGCATCTTTTAATTCCATGGCTGCAATCACTATCTGCAGTGATTTTGGAGCCCAAAAAAATAAAGTCTGACACTGTTTCCACTGTTGCGCCATCTATTTCCCATGAAGTGATGGGACCAGATGCCATGATCTTCATTTTCTGAATGTTGAGCTTTAAGCCAACTTTTTCACTCTCCTCTTTCACTTTCATCAAGAGGGTTTTTAGTTCCTCTTCACTTTCTGCCATAATGGTGGTATCATCTGCATACCTGAGGTTATTGATATTTCTCCCAGCAATCTTGATTCCAGCTGTGGTTCTTCCAGCCCAGCGTTTCTCATGATGTACTCTGCATATAAGTTAAGTAAGCAGGGTGACAATGTACAGCACTGACATACATACGAGGTTGCAAAGAATCAGATATGACTGAAGCAACTTAGCATGCATAACATCCATAAATACATCTGTTTCATAGCCAGTGATTTCAGTGAGGAATGAAGGTAGGCAATGTGGAATTTCTTCAGAAAACATATGTCCATTCTGCCAGGGAAGAAGGAGGATGCGGTCTCACATCCTACACTGTTGGTTTGATTGGCTTTGCTTAATAAGCCAGTGTTACTGATAGGAGGCTGTATTAAGGTATATCATGGTAATCAAATGATAAAGAGCCACTTTTTAAGGCTATATGTAATTTCATTCCTATAAGAAAATACATGGAAAATCATCTGCAAAATGAGCATGTAAATGAAGTAAAATTTTAAACATTTTATTACAGCAATGATAACATTAATACTCCTAAATAAATATTTTCAATAAATAATGCTATATGTTATATAGTTATTAAGTTTTGTGCATTTATTGGGTGATGGAAATTTGTTTTTTGAAGAACTCAAGAATATGTTACCCCATTCAAGGCAGAGTAGAAAAACTATACACCCCTGTGTCATTCTGAGTCTGTCATTAATTTTCCCTCAAGTCCCTATTGAATACAAATTATAAAATTGGTCATTTGAATGCTGTATTTGTTTCAATAAAAGTATTTTATCACTATTTTTCCATATAATTTATTTGCATTTAATAAAGGCTATTAAAATATGTCAGAAATATATTTTTATGTATATTTCAGTTCAGTTCAGTTGCTCAGTTGTGTCTGACTCTGCAACCCTACGAATTGCAGCACGCCAGGCCTCTCTGTCCATCACCAACTCCTGGAGTCATAGATGTATAAATATACATTAAAATTTTACTTATTGAAAAAATTTTTACTTTAATTGATAGCACTCTTTATTCTGTGATGGGATTCTTGATGTATATATTTAAATCCCATGTCTCCACAATATATTGAAAATAATTCATTTTCAAATCACTTTTATGCACAATTGATCACTTATTTATTATTATTTCTGTTTTCACTACTATTTATATTATCTATAAGGAAATCCATTAAATTATGTGATTTTATTATAACCATTAAAATATATTTACATGTGTATTTTCATGAGCACAAACATGAATAAATCCAGAGATGACTCTTTTAAAACTTACAATTATGATCAAATCATATCCATAAGTAGGCATAAAGTAAGCAGTCCAAGGGAGATGCTACTCAATGACCTTTATTTCAAGATAAAAAGCAGAAAATAAAATTGAAGGCAAAAATCTCATTTCTTTCATCTGTTCATATGATAAAATGATTAAGCTATTAATACAATCCCATGGGCTACTTAGGTCATATCTAATATTTGGGAGGAAGTGATGGCATTTCAGAACTCCTGCTGCCAGCATCCTCAGGCTCGCTGATATTTACTCATTTACATTTAAGATAATCCAAAAGAAATTCCAGCTTAAAACACAACCTTTGATATTCTGCCATCTCGGCAGTGGGTTTATCTTTTTTTTTTTCATATTTGTATTCATGTATGTCTACATGTCTCTTGATAACCTGCTATCATTGAAACCTGTCTGCTTAAATGTGATAAGCTGGAGAGAACTGATATTCTTCCCTTCAAATAGAGCCTAGATATGTGGAATGTAAAGCTTTCAATGAGTCATGAATTCATTCCCTTAACCAGGAGTGATATCAAGCTCTTCTGAACCTCTGTGAAATACAGTGTATGGTTTTCTGATCTAATGGGGTCGCTAAGAGTCGGGCACGACTGAGCGATTTCCCTCTCACTTTTCACTTTCATGCATTGGAGAAGGAAATGGCAACCCACTGCTCTGTTCTTGCCTGGAGAATCCCAGGGATGGAGGAGCCTGGTGGGCTCCTGTCTATGGGGTCGCACAGAGTTGGACACGACTGAAGCGACTTAGCAACAGCAGCAGCAGCAGCAATGCTTGCCTACAAGTAATAGAGCACAGATCACATTGGTCAAATTCATCTATTCAGTCTTAAAATTCCACCTGAGTGAAATGACAGAGGGGAAGAAATCAAGTGCTTTGTTCACAAAGTCATCAGGATCTGAAAGACTGAGTTTTATCAGCCCTTTTACCAAAGGAATCTCCTTGAGGGAGAAAGGTAACTTAGACTCCATAGCAGACCTATAAAGCTGAATCTGAAGTGTATTTATGGTTATAATTTGCACAGATCACTTGGTGCTCTAACACCATGCTCTTGATCACAACATAAATCAGACTTTAATTTTAACCATTGCAGTTCATCAGTATATTCAATATCAAAAATAATTCAAGACTGACACTATTGGTTTACAGGTAAGTTTAACAAGAATGGGGAGGCTTAGTGATTTATTAGTTGCCTCGTCAAGTGAGGCTTAAAGATTCATGACTCTTAACCTATGTTTCCATCACAAACTCTGAGCTATAAATAATACAAGCAGCTAATCAGGCATAGAAAAGATATATAGCATCATTGAAAATTGGTTATTTGTACTGTTCAAGCTTTTAAAAATGTATTCTATGTAAAGTAATCCAGTGTCATAACTCACTAAGGATCTGTGGTATCTCACAACCCATATTCAGTATTTATTTAAAAAGTTTTATTAGCGTCATAGTATAGCATTATTTCTTAAATAGCAATGATCTTTTAAGACAGAATAATTTAGTTTAAAGCTATATTATTATTTATGCCAAATGTTAATTGCTAAGATTTAAAGTGAATTTCAGAGTAATAATTTGTAACTTCTTTTTTTTCATACTTAGAAGTTAGCAAAATAATTTTCAAAAGATAGAAAAATAAAATAGAAGCAAATACAAACTTTAGAGACTTATTGAAATTATTGGAAATTATGTAGAGGCAAGGATTGGCAATTTTTTCCTCTGAACCTGTATTAGTTTTCTAGGGGTGATGTTATGTGACAAAGTAGATAGCTTAAACAACAGAAATTGTCTTACTGTTTTGAAGAACGGAAATCCCAGATGAAGTTGTTAGCAATTATTGGTTTCTTTTGAGGTTTATGAGGAATAATCTCTTCCATGTCATTCTTCTACCTTGGGAAGTCCTTGACTTGTTACCTTGGCTTGTTAAAGAAATTCTTCTTATGCCTTCACATTGTTAGATGTCTGTCCAAATTCCTCCTCTATACCAATCATCATATCAACTCCCATCACTTCATGGGAAATAGATGGGGAAACAGTAGAAACAGTGTCAGACTTTGTTTTTTTGGGCTCCAAAATCACTGCAGATGGTGACTGCAGCCATGAAATTAAAAGGCGCTTACTCCTTGGAAGAAAAGTTATGACCAACCTAGATAGTATATTCAAAAGCAGAGACATTACTTTGCCGACTAAGGTCCGTCTAGTCAAGGCTATGGTTTTTCCTGTGGTCATGTATGGATGTGAGAGTTGGACTGTGAAGAAGGCTGAGCGCAGAAGAATTGATGCTTTTGAACTGTGGTGTTGGAGAAGACTCTTGAGAGTCCCTTGGACTGCAAGGAGATCCAACCAGTCCATTCTGAAGGAGATCAACCCTGGGATTTCTTTGGAAGGAATGATGCTAAAACTGAAGCTCCAGTACTTTGGGCACCTCATGCGAAGAGTTGACTCATTGGAAAAGACCCTGATGCTGGGAGGGATTGGGGGCAGGAGGAGAAGGGGACGACCGAGGATGAGATGGCTGGATGGCATCACAGACTCAATGGACGTGAGTCTGAGTGAACTCCGGGAGTTGGTGATGGACAGGGAGGCCTGGCGTGCTGCAATTCATGGGGTCGCAAAGAGTCGGACACGACTGCGCGACTGAACTGACTGATACCAATCATATTTAATTAAGGCTCAGCCTAATGTCTTCATCTTAACTTAGTTACCTCTGTGAAGATCCTGTCTTCAGATTAGATCACATTTTGAGCTATTAGGTTTTAAGACTCCAACTCAGCTTTTGTCGTGGATACAGCTTGACTTACAACATATTCCAGCAGGCCACCATATCCTTGAAATATTGTGTTCAGTGAAAAAGTAGTTTAAACTGCACTGTTACAAAGTAGGTTTATCCTAGGAGAAAAGTCAAGACAAAATTGTGGAACCAAGTTGGGTATATTTCACATGGAAATGAGATTGATATAACCCACAGATAAGGAAATTCAGAGCCAAGAAATTTATAAATTCAGGGCAGTGGGTAACAATATCTCAACTATCAGACTTGAATTTAAGGCAAATTCAGTTCTTTTTTGGATAGAAAAAGAAAGGAAAAAGTAAGGAAAAGCCCTGATCTACAGTTTGGTATGGTTTGTAAGTAATAAGGCAAGTAATAGGCCCAGGAAAATAACACTGGTAAAGGCAGTTACCATGAACCTACCTACAAACTTTCCTATACTCTATATGTAACTTACATTATCTTACTACACACACACACACTCACACACACACACACACACACACTTGCTTTTGTTTAGTTGCTGAGTCGTGTCCGACTCTTTGCAACCCCATAGACTGTAGCCCGCCAGGATCCTCTGTCCAAGGGATTCTCCAGGCACTAATACTGGAGTGTAGCGATTTCCTCCTCCAGGGGATCTTCCTGACCCAGGGACTAACCCTGCATCTCCTTCATTAACAGGCAGGTTCTTTACCCCTGAGTAAGAGACTAGATTATAATGATTTATTTTTAGAGCTGATCTCATGGATAGAAACATTCACACAAACAAGAAGAATGATAATAAATAATGATATTCATCTCAAATTTAGGGTAAAATTTATTCCATTCAATTTAACTTTCAAAACATTATTTAAAAATATGTTGCTATTAATTTCACTGTAGAAATAAGAAAATTAAAAGAGCAGAAATCCAAAACTTTTTCTGCTTTCAGAAGAGTGATTCTACACCCTGGTTTGCTCAGAAAGGTAATGATTTATGTGAAATTATAAAGTAGTATGAAATACTTTGGAAATACAGGTGAGCATCCTAGTTGTAGAAAGAGAAATATGAATAATCTTGCCAAAGGGACTGTCATTTTCTTTAGTTGAAATTAGAGAATGGATCTAAGGTTTTTAAGACCAGAAATCTATAAAATGATGGAAACATTTTAAGAAAAATACAACATTTGAAAACAGAATTAAATGCAAAGCAACTATTTTTCTATTATAGGAAAATAAAGTGGAACATTTCAAAGTTTGGAAATATTAAATAATAATTTACTATGAGGTACACTTTTACAATAATCATTATAAATGTTAATATAACCAATGATTCTGAAAGAACATACAGAATTAGTCTCATGTTAGAGCCTGCTGCTGCTGCTGCTAAGTCGCTTCAGTCGTGTCCAACTCTTTGCGACCCCATAGATGTTAAAGCCTAGACAAAGATAATTCAAATAATTTTAAAATTGTGGCTATGTTGTTTTTGATCAACATAATTTAATCAGTTAATCATGTAGTACATCCATTGACTTCTTGACAAATATGTGTAGGACTTTTGTCACTGGAATGCTTCTTTCTTCAAATTGTATTACCACATTTGGTGATAGTTTGGCATGTTGTTTTAAATTGGTATTCTTCACCAAAAAGAGATGCATAGATACACTAAGACATGATCTGACATGTTGAAATGCAAGAGGCATGAATCTTTCTATACACAGACAAGTTTGCTGATATAGAACTTCTGTTTTTCTTATGACAGTTATGATAAGCTTTATTTTTATAATAAATGTGTGCATTGTGTGTATTTGTATGTGTGTCCAAGTGTGTGACATGTAATGCTGTACATTTTATGTTCAGAGCATATTCTTATATTTTTAGCTGGAGAGAATTTCCATTCTGACTAGATGTCAGTGAAAACTGAATCCTCCTCTTTAACTTTCCACAGCTGTTTGTTGTTGGAAAAATTTTTCATAGACTGGTTTCTGACTCCTTACTTGTCAAATCTTGTTTCTCCTCTATGCCTCACGTTATTTTAACATTTCATTCTGTAGGTCCTGCTCATATTGGATTGACCATTTGCATGTCACTTTCATGGCATGCTATCAGATATGTCTGAACAGGGTGCAGTAGGTTTTTTGATAGGTCAATCCTACACTATGAAGTAAAACAATAATTAAATATACTCAAAGGACATCAAGGCATCTAAATATAGCTTACTATTAATAAATGTTAATGTGTTTCCAACTCAAATTTTTCTAGATCCTAAAAGACATGTAACTGATCCAACATCACACAACACACGGGGTAAAAGTGGTTAGAAATGGGAATAGAAACAGAAATTGAGCTTAATGTATGATATCAATAGTTAAGATGCCTTAGTTTTTCAAATTAGAAAACTGTGACTACATTGTCAGAACTATACCTCCAGAACTTTGAAAAAGTCAGGTGCAATTGAAAAAAATTTGAAGCTTAAGATTCATTTGTATCATAGAAAATTTGACACTGAAATAAATTGGCAACTCTTATTTCATTCTATGTTTTTTCATTATGTTATTCACTATGATTTCATTACATATTTATTATGTTTTTATATTAGGATTTCATTATTATGATTTATTATGATGATTTCACTACATATCATAACATATTTCATTATGTTATTTCATTGATACTGTTTTTTTGGGGGAAAATACTTTAGGAAGCAATAAATTTAAGAAAACAATTGAATGAGTTTAATAATTATGTGCTAAATATATTTTTCTCAAAAAATTGGATGATGAAAGTATAATTAGTAGTGATGCTATTAACAGCCATGTGAAAACCAAAGACATAAATCTATTAAAGAAGAATCAGCTCAAACTTCAAAGTTGAGCATGTTAAAGGCAAAGTGTTGGATGCTGCTTTTTTGACACAGATAGCTGCAGGAAGCGTTCTGACGCATCACCCTGTGGAGCATGACTTTCCACTTAGACCACTTAGATCAATGTGCTCTACTCAGTACATTTTACTAATCTTCTATTCTGTGGTTTTTGTACTTTTACAAAAAGTGAAGCCATAGCTGTGAAGTAATAGTTCTATTAAAAGAAGGGCTTTGCAAACATTTAAAGTAGGGCCAGTGTCATCTGCTTCCAATAGAAAATCTATTTATTCTAATAATGGTTCCATTATTTCATATAATTCATGTAATCACGATAAAGCTTTTGAAGTTGATTTGGCCAAAGAGGAAACATTTGATGCTGTTGCAAATGCTACTGAAAACTCATCTAAAATTCTTAGCATAGAAAAAAAATACAAATTTTACTGGAATTACACTCAAGATAATATTTTTATATGGTGAAACTTGATATAGCACACAGTGTATATTGAATTGCTTGCAGTCTATTAATCATTTACTATAGAATTTAGTAAATACATTATAACCAAAATAAATTGCAGCTATAATTTTCAAAATGTAGGTTTAATGTAGAAAAATAAAATATTTTAATTAGAAAATAAAATATATTAATTAGAAAAGTTTTGCAGCATATTCAATAGTGAATTTTAAAGTGTATATTTTATAAGGTTAGTTTTCACATAGCCTTTTTGTTGCTTATCATGAATATTTTACAAATGTTTGAAGCTTTTGACAAACTGTTTTTTAATAAATGTAATTTTACAGTGGAATTGGATATTTTCATACATTGCCTAAATTTGATTGCATTGATTTAACGTATGCAAAATTTTTGAAACTATTTGATTTATGGAGTTTAAAACAACTTAATCTTTTGTAGATTCTATTGAAATATAATTATTGAAAACAAGGTTTGTAAATAGGAAGACCTTAAAATTAATCTCTATGGAGCAGAGTGAAATGAAATTAAAAGAAGATAAAAGGCTGTGGACAAGGTTTCAATTTGAAAATCTATAATTAAATTTTGCTATTTCTCGATATGTTGAAAGAATCTTGGTGGATCTACCAGTCTTTATACATGGTTTTCAACCAAAGGTGATTTTGTTTCACAGAGAATCATTGGCTGTCCCTTGAAAGTGTTTTTGATTATTACAACTTGAGTAATGTGACTGTCATCTAGTTTGTAAAGGCCTTAGTATGCTGGTAAACATCCTACAATGTACTTGTGTGTGTGTGTGTGCAGTCACTTAAGTTGTGTTCGACTCTGCGACCGCATGGACCATGACACGCTATCCTCTTTGTCCATGGGATTTCCCAGGCAAGAGTACTGGAGTGGTTTTGCCATGCCCTCCTCCAGGGGATCTTCTCAACTCAGGGATCCATATCACATCTCCTGTATTGCAGACAAATTCTTTACCTGTTGAGCCATCAGGGAAGCCCCACAATGTACTTTTAGGTCCCCCAAAAGAACTATCTATTCAAAAATACCAAATCTACTGAAGTTGAGGAACTGTATTTCACTGGATAAATGTATCACCTATCCTAGAATTGAGTGAAATTGAGGCCTAAGATTTTGAAACATCTAGTGAATGTTCAAAAGGCTCATACAAAAAAGACAACTTACCTGACAGATGTATAAAAATTTTTGTTGGAGATGAGTTTTCCAACTGAAGCATAAGGTCAGTAGCTCTGAAACTATTTGCACTGAAATACTTTTACAATAATATATAAGAATTAAAGTTGATAATTAACTTCATTTTTGCAATATTTCTTTCTTTCTTTTTTTTTTTTTTTGAGCTTCATTATTTGTGTCTGATTATTTCATTAGGAAAAATGTCTAATCTTGGAATCACAGAGTTAGAGAGTATCGACATACTCACCATATCCAAAGATTTCTCTGGAGAGAAGTAGTCCCTTAAGGCCGATTTATTTTCCCAAGTAGCTTAGTGTTCCATCTAATATAATTTGGACAGTTTTATGACTACTCATGAGTGTTCCTGTTTTGCTCTTCCATTGTTAAGTTTCTGAAAGGCTAAGGTACAGACCAGGTTTCTAAATTCTAGGCTATCTCAATTTACTGTCAGCATTTCTGTGTTTGTAGATCTTGAAGTGAATTTAAATAACTAATGGTTGCTTCCAATTTATTACTGGCCAACTTATCCCATGACTATGTAAGGAAACACTTAGAATACTGATATGTCTGTTCTACTGAAGGGTCTCTCAACCATAGACTTGTCTTATAATATAATCTTCCCCATAGTATACCAAAACACTTAGGATGTTGATATGTCTATTCTACTGAAAGGTCTCTGAACCATAAACTTGTTTTATAATACAGTCTTCTCCATGGTATACCAGGGGGATTATTTCCTAATGAAAATATCAGACACATATACTGAAACTCAAAAGAAAAATACAGCAAAAAATGTTTCTGTTTTTTTTTTAACTGATCTTAGACCTGTATTATCCAACACAGTAACCACTAGCTATATGTGGCTTTTGAGCACTTGAAATGTGGGTAACCCAAATTGAAATATCTTGCTAATTATGAAACTAACACCAGTTTTCTAAGACTAAGAATGCAAAAAGAAGTATAAAATATCTCAGTAAAGTTTTGTATTGATTACTTTATGAAATATTTGACATATAGTAATATACAATTTAAATTAAATTTATTTTATTTTACTTTTTTAAAGTTACCACTAGGAAATTTTAAGTTATCTGTGTGACTTTTAATATATTTTTATTGAACAGTGTTGTACTAACCTATGAAATCCTACAGATTAGGGTCTAATGCTTCAGTCATCATTGTATTCATCATACCTGGTAGAATAAATATCTGACATTCATATGTGAATAAATTATATAGAAAATAATATATAATGAAAGAAAGATACAAATTGTGTCTGTACTACTATGAAACACAAAGCAAGTTCCATGGGTTTGTTGAAACATGTGAATACTAAAAATAAGAAGTTATATTCTTCTTTAGTGTCTTATATAGAGTCTTAAAGTTAGTTTTGAGATTTATAAGAATACAAGTGGTTAAACAAGGGAATGGAAAATGCACAGACAGGAAAGGAAATACAATATGTACTTCAAGATATTTGAGATCAAAAGCTCTAAATCAAATTAAAAAATAATAAAAACCCTTTACATTAATTAAAAATTACCCATTGTCTTCTAAACATACTATCATATTTATATTTTATAGTATAAAGAGTAGTTTTCTGCTTTTATTATCTGATAAAGCAAATCATCTGTTTTAAGTTATGGCCTCAATGAGGGTCCTAAGGTTTATTAGCCAGTGAAGTATCTCTAAAGCTTTCATCCACTCACTTGAAGCTGACTTCAAATCAAGAAATAGAGAAGAAAATAAGACTCCCTGTTGTGTTTCTCCCTACTTTTCTAGGCTTCAGCTCAGGCATTTTATTTGTGGGAATGAATCCCAGTTGCCTCAAGGTAAAGACTATCTTTGGGCAGCAAAATGAATTGAACCATATTGGCTAAAGTCAGCATGCCATTATTGCCTACAGAAGTTGCAAGTTTTACTGAAAATGAGATTTACAGTTTAATATGGAGTCTCTTGCTCCCAAAGCAAACATTCAGTTCCTGTCAGGAACCCTGGCTTTGCAAGGAAACATTACTTAAAGCCACAGATCACAAAGGGCAAGAATGCTTTAAATATTGTGGTTCTACTTATATTCCTTGAGGGAGACTTGATAGAGTAAACTTACTGACTCATTGGAAAAGACCCTGATGCTGGGAAAGGTCAAAGTCAGGAGGAGAGGGGGCAGAGGGAGGGCATGCAACAGAAGATGAGATGATTGGATGGTATCACTGACTCATTGAACATGAGTCTCAGAAATTCCAGGGATAGTGAAGGACAAGGAAGTCTGGAATGCTGCAGTCCACTGGAAAGGCAAAGAGTCAGATGTGACTTAGCAACTGAATGAAACAACAATAATTCATAAATGGGGGCTTTTATTTTTGTATCTGTGTAGAAGAGTTTGACAGAGGAGAACAAAATAAATTTTTAGTTAGTATTGTGTGATGAACACTATCTTATGTGTGACCTAAGTTAACCTTTAGGACAATCCTATAATTGTTCTGTCTATTTTAGAGATAGTACTACTAGGTGGTCTCCTTGCCTTAATTCTGCTCCTATCTAATTTGAAACTCAGTCCATTTCTTACAATGCTATTTCTGTCCTTGAGATAAAACAAGTGATATCTCCCAAAACTGAAGGAATGAATTTAACAGCATAAACACTTTTTTTTTTTTTCTTTAGTCTTGTGCTTGCTTTATTCTAGGTTTCAGTCAAAGCAATTAGAACTGGCTTCCGGGAGACTCTCTCAGAGGATATTAGCAGAGCCCTAGCATACTTTTGGGAGAAGGAAATGGCAACCCATTCCAGTATTCTTGCCTAGAGAATCCCAGGGATGGGGGAGCCTGGTGGGCTGCCGTCTACAGGGTCGCACAGAGTCAGACACGACTGAAGCAACTTAGCAGCAGCAGCAACAGCAGCATACTTTTGACTGACTTTTCCACTGAAGAGTTGGAGACAGTGCTTCCACAGCCCCAAACTTCCTATAGCATGGTCATATTCTCCACAATATTGGCCTGCTTCCATTATTTAGTGAATTTGACCAAGATCAGCTTTGACTGATTCTATCTCAGTAGTTTCTGTTTTGCTTTTAGTAATTTATTTATCAATCCCTCAACTAGATTAAATCAGCCAAATGGAACAATTTTGCTTAAAAACAACCAACTTTGAGTGTATATATAAAGGTTGCACATTAAGTTAAATAAAATGCATACTAAACCAAAGAGCTGGGTCAACTAAGTGACACTGGGAAAAAGGAGTTGTATCATTGGTTTGGTGCTGGTAGTGGTACAGTGAAAACCATCCAATGATACATCTGGAAATGTTTAATTAAACCTGGCACGAAATATTAGAATACCATTCTAAAAGACCTTCAGGCTTAATTGCAACAGACATATATTTTAACTATATTTTTCTTCCTTTTGTTGATTTCTATTAATCTTTTGTTCCATTACTATGATGGTGAGCAGATTGTCCAACATATATGACTCTCTCTTTTATTACCCCTAAAATAGGAATAATAATGACATATAGGATCCCTTGATAATTAATATCAGAATGAACATGTAGAGTCAGAGTACTCTGTCAGTAATTGTTAGTTTTTCAGTTCAGTTCAGTCACTCAGTTGAGTCCGACTCTTTGTGACCCCATGAATCGCAGCACGCCAGGCCTCCCTGTCCATCACCAACTCCTGGAGTTCACTCAGACTCACATCCATTGAGTCAGTGATGCCATCCAGCCATCTCATCCTCTGTTGTTCCCTTCTCCTCCTGCCCCCAATCCCTCCCAGCATCAGAGTCTTTTACAATGAGTCAACTCTTTGCATGAGGTGGCCAAAGTACTGGAGTTTCAGCTTTAGCATCATTCCTTCCAAAGAAATCCCACGGTTGATCTCCTTCAGAATAGACTGGTTGGATCTCCTTGCAGTCCAAGGGACTCTCAAGAGTCTTCTCCAACACCACAGTTCAAAAGCATCAATTCTTCTGCGCTCAGCCTTCTTCACAGTCCAACTCTCACATCCATACATGACCACAGGAAAGACCGTAGCCTTGACTAGACAGACCTTTGTTGGCAAAGTAATGTCTCTGCTTTTGAATATGCTGTCTAGGTTGGTCATAACCTTTCTTGCAAGGAGTAAGCGTCTTTTAATTTCATGGCTGCAATCACCATCATCAGTGATTTTGGAGGCCCCCAAAATAAAATCTGACACTGTTTCCACTGTTTCCCCATCTATTTTTATTTCTCCATAAATATCAGTTGCCATCCTTCTTCTATCCTACAACTCACAGTTTCTAATTTATAGTCATCCTTCATTTATACATGGAAGCACACGCATCTGTTCATAAAGTTATTTCCTCATTCCAACAAAAAGCATTTTATTATGCATATATGCTAGCAAAGGACCATTTCTCCATATATGAAGATCACACATACAATGATCTTACATACAATATTGGTCAACATTTACCATACTCAACATAAAGCATAATTTATTATTTAATTATATTCAGTCAAAACATTCAGCCTCCTTATATAGAGTTTAAGTTTCTCCATGGATAAAAGGTATGAAAATAATTGCCACAACTAGATTAGTAATACTAGACAATAGTACAGCCATAGTGTTTGAAAGTGTGGTTCTGACGTCAGAAAGAAGACCTAGATCCTAACCTTGTGTAAACCATTCGGTAACTATATGATATTGAAAGATTGCTTTACAGCTTTAAGCCTTAGTTTTCTCAACTGTAGAAGAGAGCTAATTATATTAATAGCAGATATAATTTTTTGAATTGGTTATCATGTACCAGGCACTCATTTAATTCTCACAACAGTCTTAATAGTGCCTGTTATTATTATTTCCATTTTATTGGTAACTAACACATAGAGTTGCAAAGAGTCAGACAAGACTGAGTGACTGAACAACAACAAATAGGTAGGTAATATTTTCACAAAGTTCATCATTGATAGGTCAGTAAATAGTACAGATGCATGTGCAACTGACTTCAAAGCCAATCCAATTAACCATTCTGTTGATCCCTACTGTACTGGATTATGTGCTTAGCATACTGTCTAGTAAACAGTAAAAGCTCCAGGTATAATACTACTACTCAGACTATAATTAACATCATCAAGGCAATGATAGGATTGTGTAAACAGCCAAAAGAATCAGAATGAGGAAAAAATGTTACAGGTTTGTAGCATGGAAACACAGAAGAACAAAACAAAGATGAATTGAAATGGCACTTTACTAGGTAATGTACAAATCAGTTTTTTCTGTTGAACTATACTGGGTTGTAAACTACAGAATGGGGCTCTCCATGTGGCCAAGTGGTAGAGATCTACCTGCAATGCAGAAGACACAGGTTGGATCCCTGGGGCATCAGGATTCTTGAAGAAGGAAACGACGACCCACTGCAGCGTTCTGGGCAGGTAAATCCCATAGACAGAGGAGTCTGGCCACCTACAGTCCATGAGGTAGCAGAAGAGACCAACACGACTTGGCGACTAAACAACTACAGAATAGGACCAAGTTTTACTGTATCCAGATCTATTATGGTACTCAGATATTTTATTTTTTAAGCATAATCACCCCTCCTCATACTCAGTTCTGAAAACTGTACCTTATAACTTCCTCCACCATATTATAGCCACTTAATCACAAAATATTATATTTCCAAAGTCTGAGAATAATTTTAAGAAATTATAATACCCCTTTGTTTTTTAGTTTTAATAACATTATCTTCATATTAGAATTCTTTTCTAGCAGACTGACAGTGAAATTTGTTATTTACCAGTAAAGGAATTCACAGAATGACATTTAAGTTGTCCTGCAGAGGCAAGAAATCCTGTACTTCATTAACGCAACAAAGAGAATGTATAATCAGCTTCTGAGTGAACTCCAATAATATTAAAATAATTCCCTGGCTCATAATTCAGTGAAGTACAATGGAACTATAATTCACATTTTAAAATCTCAAATAACCTCCTGCTTCTACATAAAAGTGTCATGTAAACCAGCAACAGTGTTAATAAACAGCAAAGCAAGTTTGTTATTTACCAGTAAAGGAATTCACAGAATGACATTTAAGTTGTCCTGCAGAGGCAAGAAATCCTGTACTTCATTAACACAACAAAGAGAATGTATAATCAGCTTCTGAGTGAACTCCAATAATATTAAAATAATTCCCTGGCTCATAATTCATTGAAGTACAATGGAACTATAATTCACATTTTAAAATCTCAAATAACCTCCTGCTTCTACATAAAAGTGTCATGTAAACCAGCAACAGTGTTAATAAACAGCAAAGCAAGAGTTCCCTGACTGTGTGGGTGTTACTAGGAGGCTCAACATTCTAATGTAATATTTCAAAATCAGTCTTTTACATTTTTTTTCTGTCAACAAATTTATCAATAGAAAATATGTGAAAACAATCCTCACCTTCCACATAATTTTCTTTATTGATGTAATATAAAGACCTGATGGTTGATCACAGTTATCAAGCTAATGTCTAGAGACTAGAACATTTTTCCTGGACACAGACTTCTTAAAAATTTGGTAAGAAACTTTCCATTACTCCAGGCCCTAGGTACAGAATTTCTATATCATCTGCCTTTACCTAAGCTACCGTCATACCTTGAAAAGTCACTTTTTGCTACGGTGACATGCATTTGAGTAGTTTTGCACACTCTTCCAGTTTGCAAGGAATGAAATCATTCCACTTATTTATAATAATGTAGGCTAAGATTATGGATGCCTTATGGAACTGGCGTCTTGGATTACGTCTTACAGAGTGTTAATACCATTATAACACAGAGCAACAGTTCTAACATGTTAACAAGAATTGTACTAATTAACTTCTGAAGAACAATAGTTGTTGTTCCTATTGAAGGCTGAAATTCTTATTGTACACTTCAACGACATCATCAAAAGACTCAACATGCATATCCTAGAACTTACTTATTTGTGTATAAATACAAATTTAAACTACTCCATTTTGAGGATGTTGTGAAGCCATGTCCCTTCAGAAGGAATGTGAAACTGCAGAACACAAATAAAATATATCCCTTCCTAGACCATCAACTTCTGTAACTGTCAATCTTAATTAGAAAATGTCAATACTTTTATATGTCCTGTAATGCTCTAATATGACCGTATGTGTCCATTCCAATACATTATATTATCTGTTCAAACATAGTAATTCTAGTAAATGAGAATATTTAAATGTCTTATGGTATAAAAATTAATGGCCTTAAGAATTATCTCTCATTGAGGCCTTACAAATAGCTGTGAAAAGAAGAGAGGTGAAAAGCAAAGGAGAAAAGGAAAGATATAAGCATCTGAATGCAGAGTTCCAAAGAATAGCAAGAAGAGATAAGAAAGCCTTCTTCAGCAATCAATGCAAAGAAATAGAGGAAAACAACAGAATGGGAAAGACTACAGATCTCTTCAAGAAAATTAGAGATACCAAGGGAACATTTCATGCAAAGATGGGCTCGATAAAAGATAGAAATGGCCTGGACCTAACAGAAGCAGAAGATATTAAGAAGAGGTGGCAAGAATACACAGAAGAATTGTACAAAAAAGATCTTCATGACCCAGATGATCATGATGATGTTATCACTAATCTAGAGCCAGACATCTTGGAATGTGAAGTTAAGCGGGCCTTAGAAAGCATCACTATGAACAAAGCTAGTGGAGGTGATGGAATTCCAGTTGAGCTGTTTCAAATCCTGAAAGATGATGCTGTGAAAGTGCTGCACTCAATATGCCAGCAAATTTGGAAAACTCAGCAGTGGCCACAGGACTGGAAAAGGTCAGTTTTCATTCCAATTCCAAAGAAAGGCAATGCCAAGGAATGCTCACACTACCACACAATTGCACTCATCTCACATACTAGTAAAGTAACGCTAAAAATTCTCCAGGTCAGACTTCAGCAAGAAGTGAACCATGAACTCCCTGATGTTCAAGCTGGTTTTAGAAAAGGCAGAGGAACCAGAAATCAAATTGCCAACATTCATTGGATCATGGAAGAAGCAAAAGAGTTCCAGAAAAACATCTATTTCTGCTTTATTGACTATGCCAAAGCTTTTGACTGTGTGTATCACAATAAACTGTGGAAAATTCTGAAAGAGATGGGAATACTAGACCACCTGACCTGCTTCTTGAGAAATCTGCATGCAGGTCAGAAAGCAACAGTTAGAACTGGACATGGAACAACAGACTGGTTCCAAATAGGAAAAGGAGTACGTCCAGGCTGTATATTGTCACCCTGCTTATTTAACTTATATGCAGAGTACATCATGAGAAACGCTGGACTGGAAGAAACACAAGCTGGAATCAAGATTGCCAGGAGAAATAGCAATAACCTAGGTATGCAGATGACACTACCTTTATGGCAAAAAGTGAAGAGGAGCTAAAAAGCCTCTTGATGAAAGTGAAAGAGGAGAGTGAAAAAGTTGGCTAAATAAAGTTCAACATTCAGAAAACGAAGATCATGGCATATAGTCCCATCACAACATGGGAAATAGATGGGGAAACAGTAGAAACAGTGTCAGACTTTATATTTTGGGGCTCCAAAATCACTGCAAATGGTGACTGCAACCATCAAATTAAAAGACGCTTACTCCTTGGAAGAAAAGTTATGACCAACCTAGATAGTATATTCAAAAGCAGAGACATTACTTTGCTGACTAAGGTCCGTCTAGTCAAGGCTATGGTTTTTCCCGTGGTCGTGTATAGATGTGAGAGTTGGACTGTGAAGAAGGCTGGGAGCCGAAGAATTGATGTTTTTGAACTGTGGTGTTGGAAAAGACTCTTGAGAATTCCTTGGAGTGCAAGGAGATCCAACCAGTCCATTCTGAAGGAGATCAACCCTGGGATTTCTTTGGAAGGAATGATGCTAAAGCCGAAGTTCCAGTACTTTGGCCACCTCATGCGAAGAGTTGACTCATTGGAAAAGACTCTGATGCTGGGAGGGATTGGGGGCAGGAGGAGAAGGGGACAGCAGAGGATGAGATGGCTGGATGGCATCACTGACTCAATGGACCTGAGTCTGAGTGAACTCCGGGAGTTGGTGATAGACAGGGAGGCGTGGCGCGCTGCGATTCATGCGGTCACAAAGAGTCAGACACGACTGAGCGACTGAACTGAACTGAACTGATGAACAACAAGATTGTTAAAATATAAAATTGCCTTGCCAAATATTATGGAAACGTAGAAGTGATCTTCTTGATGACATGAAAACGTTCATTATTCCAAATCAGATTAACATTGCTCCATTATGAATTTTAGTTTTCCTTCTGCTTACTCTTTCCTTTCTCAGCAAGTCAATAGAATATAATTGAAAATTTGTAGCACTAAGTCTTAAAGTCACCTATTCTACAGGTTCTCATGAAAAAAAAATTTTTTTGAAGATATTTACATTCTTTATTTGGGGAAGAAACCACTTGCTTGTTACCCACAACAACAGTTATAGATTATATCAAATAAAATCATTTATTAAATAACTTATCTTCACATTAAACAACATGAAATTACTAAGATAATTAGAGGAATAAATTAAAATAATATCTACTATAAAAAAAAGATCTTCTTTCCCCAGGTAACCACAATGGTGTGATCACTCATCTAGAGCCAGACATCCTAGAATGCAAAGTAAAGTGGACCTTAGGAAGCATCACTATAAACAAAGCTACTGGAGGTATGGAATGCCAGTTGAACTATTTCAAATCCTAAAAGATGATGCTGTGAAAGTGCTGCACTCAATATACCAGCAAATTTGGAAAATTCAGCAGTGGCCATAGGACTGGAGAATGTCAGTTTTCATTTTAGTCCCAAAGAAAGGCAATGACAAGGAATGTTCAAGTCAGTTCAGTTCATTTCAGTTGCTAAGTCATGTCTGACTCTTTGCGACCCCATGAACCACAGCACGCCAGGCCTCTCTGTCCATCACCAACTCCCGGAGTCCACCCAACCTATGAGCATTGAGTCAGTGATGCTATCCAACTATCTCATCCTCTGTTGTCCTCTTCTCCTCCTGCCCTCAATCTTTCCCATAATAAGGGTCTTTTCAAATGAGTCAGCTCTTCACATCAGGTGGATAAAGTATTAGAGTTTCAGCTTCAACATCAGTCCTTCTAATGAACAACCCAGGGCTGATCTCCTTTATGCTGAACTGGTTAGATCTTCTTGCAGTCCAAGGGACTCTCAAGAGTCTTCTCCAACACCACAGCTCAAAAGCATCAATTCTTCAATGCTCAGATTTCTTATAGTCCAACTCTCACATCCATACATGACCACAGGAAAAACCATAGCCTTGACTAAGTGGACCTTTGTTGGGAAAGTAATGTCTTTGTTTTTTAATATGCTATCTAGGTTGGTCACAACTTTCCTTCCAAAGAGTAAGTGTCTTTTAATTTCATGGCTGCAGTCACCATCTGCACTGATTTTGGAGCCCAAAAAAATAAAGTCAGCCACTGTTTCCACTGTTTCACCATCTATTTCCCATGAAGTGATGGGACCGGATGACATGATCTTCGTTTTCTGAATGTTGAGCTTTAAGCCAACGTTTTCACTTTCCTATTTCACTTTCATCAAGAGGCTCTTTAGTTCTTCTTCACTTTCTGAGATAAGGTTGGTGTCATCTGCATATCTGAGGTTATTGATATTTCTCCGTGCAATCTTGATTCCAGCTTCTGCTTCCTCCAACCCAGCGTTTCTCATGATGTACTCTGCATATAAGTTAAATAAGCAGACAATATACAGCCTTGATATACTCCTTTTCCAATTTGGAACCATTCTGTTGTTTTATGGCCAGTTCTAACTGTTGCTTCCTAACCTGCATACAAATTTCTCAAGAGGCAGGTCGGATAATCTGGTATTCCCATTTCTTTCAGAATTTCCCACAGTTTATTGTAATGCATAGAGTTAAAGGCTTTGGTATAGTCAATAAAGCAGAAATAGATGTTTTTCTTGAACTCTCTTGCTCTTTTGATGATCCAGCAGATGTTGGCAATTTAATCTCCGGTTCCTCTGCCTTTTCAAAACTAGCTTGAACATCTGGAAGTTCATGGTTCATGTATTGCTGACACCTGGCTTGGAGAATTTTGATCATGACTTTGCTAGTGTGTGAGACGAGTGCAATTGTGTGGTAGTTTGAGCATTCTTTGGCATTACCTTTCTTTGGGATTAGAATGAAAACTGACTTTTTCCAGTCCTGTGGCCACTGCTGAGTTTTCCAAATTTGCTGGCATATTGTGTGCAGCACTTTCACAGCGCAGGCAGCTGCGGTGATGCACAAGCGCAACCAAGAGGAGCTACCCCACCTCCAAAGTCAAGGTCGGCGGCTGGGAGGAGCTACCGCACAACCCAGGTAAGAAGCAGTGGCTGTGCTTTGCTGGAGCAACCGTGAAGAGATACCCTACATTCAAGGTAAGAGAAAACCAAGTAAGATGGTAGGCACTGAGAGAGGGCATTAGAAGGCAGACAGACTGAAACCACAACCACAGACTATTATCCAATCTGATCACACGGACCACAGCCTAAGCCAAGCTGTGTGGGGCCACCCAAGACAGACGAGTCATGTCTGACAGAATGTGGTCCACTGGAGAAGGGAATGGCAAACCACTTCAGTATTCTTGCCTTGACAACTGCACGAACAGTATGAAAGGCAAAAAGATAGAACATTGAAAGATGAACTCCCCAGGTCGGTAGATGCTCAATACGCTATTGGAGATCAGTGAAGAAATAACTCCAGAAAGAATGAAGGGATGGAGCCAAAGAATGTTCAAACTATACACAATTGCACTCATCACACACACTAGCAAAGTAGTGCCCAAAATTCTCCAAATCAGGCTTCAAACAGTAAGTGAAACATGAAATTCCAGATGTTCAACTTTGATTTAGGAAAGGCAGAGGAACCAGAGATCAAATTACCAACATCGGTTGGATCATAAACACACACACACAAACACACACACACACACACACAAGAGAATTCCAGAAAAAAAGCATCTGCTTCTGCTTCATTGATTACATCAAAGCCTTTGACTATGTCAATCATAACAAACTGTGGAAAATTCTGAAAGAGATGGAATACCAGACCACCTAACTTACCTCCTGAGAAATCTGTATGCAGGTCAAAAAGCAACAGAACTGGACATAGACCAACAGACTGGTTCCAAGTAGGAAATGGAGTATATCAAGTCTGTATATTGTCACCTTGCTTATTTAACTTATATGCAGAGTACATCATGAGCAATGCCGGGCTGGATGAAACATGAGCTGGAATCAAGATGGCCAGGAGAAATATCAATAACCTCAGATATGCAGATGACACCACCCTTATGGCAGAAAGCAAAGAAGAACTAAAGAGCCTCTTGATGAAGGTGAAAGAGGAGAATGAAAAAGTTGGCTTAAAACTCAACATTCAGAAAACCAAGATCATGGCATCCAGTCCCATGACTTCATGGTAAATAGACGGGGAAACAATGGAAACAGTTGCAGACTTTAATTTTTGGGCCCTAAAATCACTGCAAATGTTGATTGCAGCCATAAAATTAAAAGACAGTTGCTCTTTGAAACAAAAACTATGACAAACCTAAGCAGTGTATTAAAAAGTAGAGACGTTACTTTGCCAACAGAAGTCTGTCTAGTCAAAGCTCTGATTTTTCCAGTAGTCATATACGGATGTGAGAGTTGGACTATTAAAAAAAAAGCTTAGTGCTCTTCTTCAACTGATGCTTTCGAACTGTTTTGTTGGAGAAGACTCTTAAGAGTCCCTTGGACAGCAAGGAGATCCAACCAGTCTGTTCTAAGGATATCAGTCCTGAATATTCATTCAAAGTCTGATGCTGAAGCTGAAGCTCCAATACTTTGGCCACCTGGTATGAAGGATTGATTCATTGGAAAAGACCCTGATTCTGGGAAAGATTGAAGTGGGAGGAGAAGGGGACGACAGAGGATGAGATGGTTGGATGATATTACTGACTCAATGGACATGAATTTGAATAAGCCCCAGGAGCTAGTGACAGGGAAGACTGGCATGCTGCAGTCCATGGGGTTGCAAAGAGTTGGACTTGACTGAGCAACTGAACTGAACTGAACTGAACTGAATATCTACTATTAAAACTAAACTTTAATAAAATAATGTGTCAGTGTTGTTTTTTCAGAGAAAATATTGTAGGCAAAATGTATGTATAACCAAAAATATGATGTTGCATTTTGGAAAGTATTACATTTTTATTTCAACAAGAACTATAAATTATCCTTTATAAATATAGCACAATAAAATAGACTACTGTTTCCCCAAACATTACATTTTTAGTAATAGATTGATAGTAATTATTGGTTCTCTTTCTCATCATCTTTTTCAGTAAAGGTAATTATAGTCAGATTTTAATGGAAATAAAGACATAATTTAGCTAATGTTGATCAGAAAGGTAATGGTCATTTCATGCTAATGAGAAGTATGAATAGAAAATGCATGGATAAGGAAATGGAGAAAAGCAAAAATATGAATCTAAAAAAAACTTACTACTAAGAACTTTGTTTTTCTACTGATTTTTTTAAATTAATAATTTTATTTCTTGTTCTTAATTTTAATATCATTGCAGTATTTAGGGATGTGTGTGTGTGTAATGGAGCAGCATAGATTAGTGATAAAGAGTGAAAATTTCTGGAGGCAGACAACCTAGATTTGCTTCCCAGTTAGTGCTGTGTGTCCTTTGGCAAAAACTTAACCTGTCTGTGCCTCTGTTTTCCTATATATAATACAGAGATTCTAACAGTGCCTACCTCAGAGGATTGTTATGTAGATGACCTAAGTTAATATTTCTAAATGCTGAAATGTATGTGTTTCTTAAATAAATTTGTAGATTTTTAAAGCATTTTAATAGGAAAAGTTACTTTTCCTCAATATTATATTTCTACTACTTTTATTGAGACTTACTCCAAAATATATTTGTTTCAAAGGAAAAAATAAGAATCAATATGTGTATATTATCCCCAACCAAACTCTAAGTATTATTTGTAATAAATTTCTGTTATAAATTAAGCTAACCTTTAATGTTTGATAAATTGAAGCTCTAAGATCTGTTATGAAACGTAACAATGGATAATATACTATAATTAAACCAAAAGTCAATTAAGATTCATAGGTGCTTTCACTTTTAATAATGATTAAAAACTACAAATTTACATCAGAGTTGCTGGTGCATTCTTCAATTTTGAATACCCTGCAAATGTAGATTTTATTTAAAGGAACAAAACACTAGCAGATATATGAAGCAATACTGTGAATTTCATAAACTTTTTTGGTTCAAGTTTATGCTCATTAACTAGAATGTGCTCTTCAACTTTGATTTTAAAAACTATGACAGATGAGAAATCCAGATTGTTTCATTTATACCACAGTTTGAGATGCTGAAATGAGAAGTGGCATTTGGAATAAGATCAGTGTCATGACCCCTTTCAGGATACAATTTATGGCTCTGTGAATGCACTTCTGAATAATATTAAGCAAGCTAAAACTATGCCTCCATAAATATGCCTTACCCAGAAAATGAGGAACAGTGAACAAAAACTAGTATGCTCTAATTCTTTATGTATGTAACTCAAAGGAATGGTGGATTTACGAAAAAGCCGCATGAGGGAAAGTCAAATGAAGGAGAGCCGTACATTTGCCAAACTGAGTAAAGCCCAGTATAATACACTAATACTAAATCTTAGTTTCAAATGTTTTGTCAAGAATAATATTGTTCTAGAATAGACATTTTGCAGGAAGAGCTTTCAGAGATATCAAATATAGTACATGGTGGTGGTGGTTTTGTTGCTAAGTTGTGCCTGACTCCCGTGATCCCAGGCTATAGCCCAGCAGCTTCCTCTGTCCATGAGATTTCCCAGGCAAGAATACTGGAGTGGGTTGCCATTTCCTACTGCACCAAATATAGTTACTTTAATAAGTAAATTGTAGAACAGGATCCAGAGATAATCCCATTTGTTTGGAAAAAAAAAAAAAAAAGCATGCTTGTGTGTGTGAACAAAATAGTATTTTTAAATGTAAAATAAGTAGTTGAAACTTGGTGAACCTATTGAAAGGAAAGAACTGATAGACACAAAATTTATTTTATGCTTGGAAGTCAGGGGATAGTCAGATTTATGTGCTTGTTGGATCAAGTAGTGAATTTAGAGGTTTTCATTATATTATATAACTGTTGAAGTATTATTTTGTATGTTTAAATTATTTTTAGTAGGAAAAAACTGAAGTTTCACCTCTGAAAAATAAAGTAGATGTGCTTTTTTTTCTATTCCTCCCACTAAGTAGCACTAAATCCTGTGTGCTATACATAAAATAGACACAAACCTCTGAAAGGCAGAGAGAAAAGACATGCCACCTAGAGATCTCAGAATCTAGAGAACAAAATGTTGGTAAGTCTCCTGGGTTTTCACTTTTCTTTATATGTGCTGGCCTCAATATTAGAGAAACCAGCAATCTGGAAATGTCAATGAGCTAAAAGATGACCCCAAAAGACTGGTCTGCTTAGCTAAAGAAAAGGGAAGAATATGGTAAGGCACAAATTTCCAGGCAATAAGTACTCTATTCCAGCAAAATCCCTGCAGAAAAACACCCCACACTCTTCAGAAAAGTCTGAACAAGGAGCCTAATCTCTCTCTTATAACTGTTGAAAGCTTGTTACACACTCACCTGTGCATGCACACATGCACATTTATATGTGCTGGCCTCAATATTAGAGAAACCAGCAATCTGGAAATGTCAATGAGCTAAAAGATGACCCCAAAAGACTGGTCTGCTTAGCTAAAGAAAAGGGAAGAATATGGTAAGGCACAAATTTCCAGGCAATAAGTACTCTATTCCAGCAAAATCCCTGCAGAAAAACACCCCACACTCTTCAGAAAAGTCTGAACAAGGAGCCTAATCTCTCTCTTATAACTGTTGAAAGCTTGTTACACACTCACCTGTGCATGCACACATGCACACACACACACACACCCCTACACACATAGGCATGCACTTCTGTCTTGCTAGAAAGCCAAGTGTAGAACTAGGCTCTCATATCTGCTAGTTGGCAAAAAGCCTCCTTCCACTTTCAGGGTCCATTGAGACCAGGTGGATAGCTTGGAGTTCCAAGCTCACCTGGCAATAACAGCCCTCCTGTATGGTGTCAGAAGAATCTCAGTGGAAGGTTAGGGCTTTCACCACTTCCCTGGAATAACAGTGCTACCCCTTCACCATGTCAATGGACATAACATAGGAAGAAGTAAAGAGGCATTCTTACCATTCTAAACCAGGGAATTATCAGTGGAGGCCAAGTTGGGAAATTCCGCTAGCAATAATGAAGTTGAGAAACATGAATTTTCCCCACATCTATCCATAATGAAACCACTTGCCTTTGTTCACCAGCATGGTTCCAGAAGAGACTTGATAAAATGGATTTAAATAAGATGCAGAATCTTACAATGTAATATCCAAGATTCATGTGAAAATTGCTTATCATTCTAAGAACGAGAAAAAACCTAACATGAGGGAGAAGTGATAATCCACAGATGCCAAGATTTAGGTGATATAGACACTTCAGTGAGAAATTACATGTACACTTGAAATAAATGAAAAAACAGAAAGTCTCAATACATAGATTCTAATACTGAAATATTATTATTTAGACAATTTTATACTATAAATTTTATAAATCTTTCTACAAAGAGAATTACCTTCTTTTATATTCTTGATATAAAACATAATTAAAATTCAATGACCTTGATGTGGGTATCATTTTTTCAAAACTGAGAATTCAACTTTTGAATGTGTGAGCAGCTTGCCTAAATTATGAAGCTGGCCAGTTGCTGGATGTTTAAATAATCACCACTGTGAGATTTGAATTCTAGGGTTTGTCAACTACTCATATTGCTTTATCATCACTATTGGAAACACTGTTTGCTACATCATACACACACACATTCCTTCTTGAGGAACTGTAAAATGTGTATTATAAATTATACTTAGAAAAGTAATTTGTCCGCACAGATATATGAATTATATAACTCGTATCATTTCCAAATTAACTTTATAACTTGGTACAGAAAAAAAAAAATCCAGATTCTGACAAGAACTCTCACTTTAAAGTTGTTAAATGATTTGTGGACCAACTGACTCTCTAGTTCCTCTTTAGAATGCTGACTTTAATTCTCCATCACTCAAGTACTATATTACCTATCTATCTAATCTATCTATTTAATTTATTGTGTTGCAAACACTTGAGTCACATTAAAGTCTTCTGTTAGATAGTGGCAGAGAATAAATGAATATGTTCAAACCAGCTAGCTTTAAGGTCTGGTGTGGACTAATTTATAATAAAACATTACATACTTAAATAAATTAATTCCTAATTTTAAAGAGTATCCTTGATTTTTGCTTAATTATTTATTTTCCTTTTAAACCACTATACACTTGACTTCAAGGACATGCAAGTGCTTTTTACTCACCTACTTAATAGTATGCAAAGTTCTTACTATAAATTCAATCCTCTTGAACAAATGACTTCTTTCTAGATTTTTATTTATATAAGGATAGAAACTGAAAGGGATTTCCCCCGTGGCCCAGCAGTAAGCAAGCGTCCGCTTATGATGCTGAAGACATAGGAGATATGGGTTCGATCCCTGGCTTGGAAAGATCTCCTGGAGAAGGAAATGCCAACCCACTCCAATATTCTTGCATGGAGAATCCCATGGACAGAGGAGTCTGCTGGGCTACAGGGCCATAGATCTCAAAGCATTAGACATGACTGAAGCAACTGAGCATAGTACAGAAACTGAAAACTGAAAGATAATATGTTACAGAGACAGCTATGGTTCTCCAACATTCACTCTTCCCTTCCATATGTATATCAGTTTCATAGATGCAGTATTCTAAATCTTACCACTATATGTGACTGTCCAGGATAAAGACTGTACATTTCCCAGAATGATTTGCAGATAGGTCTGTGTCATGTCTGGGTCATTGGGATGACAGTGGATGTGGTTTTAGAAATGTTCATGTTGTGTCTTTAAAGGAAAAAAGCATGTCTTTCCTTACCTACTCCTTCATCAGGTTTTCTGGACCATGTTCTTGGTGCCAGAGCCATTTTAGATCATGTAGACAACGTGTCCACTTTGGGAATGATAATGCACCCAAAGATAATATGGAGGGAACTGGTGTTCTAGTTAAGGTTGTGTAGTATGGCAAAATAATATACTAATAGCATCTAGATTGTCATATCAGATGGAAGTCATCCACATGGTTTATAATAATGCTATTTGGGATCTCTGTTCAATGATGTTAAAGCTATTTGCTAAATAATCAATGAAGAGACTCTTGAATTTCTACTTCAAAATGTTTTAATCTTTTTTCCATAACAAGGATGCAAAATTTCATTCCAAATGGCATGCTGTTGCTACTGCTGCTGCTAAATTGCTTCAGTCGTGTCCAACTCTGTGCGACCCCATAGATGGCAGCCCACCAGGCTCCAACATCCCTGGGATTCTCCAGGCAAGAATACCAAATGGCATAGAAGAGGCTTAAATAATGAGACTATGACATTTTCTTTACATTTTCACCTTAAATCATGAAAAATAGCTTATTTCATTTTGATGTGATTTATTTAACATCATTGATTAAAGTCAGAAAGTTTGAATTTGTATAGAGGTGGAACATAAAGATTGCAAAACTTATTTGCAAAGTTTAATAGGCAAAAATACCTTCTTTTGCTTCACTTCTCCTTTAATGAAAACTCCTTTTTCCATATTTTTTGTTCCTAGTCATATTATTGTTACACATACTGTGGATCTTTTAAACATGAATTTTCCAACAGCTTTGAAAGAAACATTTGAAATAAAACAGCTTCTTTACTTTTCTAATTTATCATTCTCAGGCTCATACAACTTTCTATTTTTGGTTAAATTTCTACCTTGATTTATCTAAGGTAAATTATTTCTGGTAAAGGGTAATCAGAAGAGCAAACACTGGATAACTAGTAGGAATTTTGCAGGAAACAGGTATAAACTGCTTTATGATTATTGAGTTGCAACATTTATGGCGTTTATTCAGTTTAAATCAAATTTGGCTTTGGGCTTCCATTTGCAAAGGTTAGTAAGAAGTCCACAATATGTGTCCTTTTGGTATTTTCTGTTTCCTTTAGTTTATACTGGGACTCTGGAACTTATACCACAAAAAGTAAAATGAGGGAGGTACTGACTTGTAGTAAACATTAGTCACTACTGAGTTAGTTTTTGTCCAGAATCATATAGAATTTTCCATGAGAAACACTCTTTTGGTGGCTTAAATTTCTTTCAGATACAGGTCAGATTCACTGACCTTTACTATAGCTTGTATAACAAAGTTGAAAAGAATATTAAATGATTTTTTAAATTAACTTTAATAGGATTTTGAACTAAAGGTAACTACAATGTTTAATTTTTCCTTTGTAGTTACTTTAGTTATGCAATAAATGCTTCAAATTCTTCCCTTAAATCAGTCTAAATTTCATAGCTCTTTTGGCAGTTTGGAAGTAGTGTCAAATGAGGAAAATTAATGTTATTATTAATAGTAGAGTGATTACTCATTTGTGTTCCTGCATTAAGGTTTTGTTTTGTTGTATTTTCATATGCCTTGTATATGGGGGGCAGGGGGTAAGATAGCCAGCTCTGATATTCAGGTTATGGACAAAAGGTGGACTGCTTATTTATTTTTCAAAATCAATTGACCATCTGTACTTAAGTTTTGGGAAGTTAGGCTCCTGTTGCATTTTACATTTTTCATTAGCACAGCACTAAGGTGATATCTGGTGATCTTACAGGATAATGAGAGTCGTCTTCTCTTGTCAATCTAAGAGATTGTTTGTGAAGTGTTGTCCTTGATCCCTCATTAATTCTCACACCTATAACCAGCTTTATTGTGAGGAGATGTTGTAGATGAAATATATTCAGCAAATAATGTTACTTTTCCACAGTCAAATGGGATACTTTCTTGTATAACAGAATTACACTTAAAGGATTTGCCAAGGAGACACCATACTGTGTCTTTTCTTCTTTTGAATGAAATATCTGATGAGCGTATTACCAGTCATATATACTCATATATATGCAATTGTGTACTTCACATGTAGTGGAAAGCATACTTGCCTTTAAAAATGTATTTAATGTTTTTTCTTCTGTCAAAATATCACTCTTTGTTTATTTTCCTGTAACCAGTCTACTTCTCATAGTAAAGTCAAGTCTTGCTACTTCTACTTCATTTACTGGCTTTAACTTGCTTATACCAGTAATGTTTACTACTACTAGGTTTCCCAAAAGTTGAGGTTAATATAACATAATGAATATTGTTGGAAGATTCTAGCTTTAATCATTATTGCCCATATACATAAAGAATTTCTATATAGGGAAAACCCTTAGTGAAGTGATAAGAAACCAGATCTTGGAAAATTGAGATCTTGGTAAGTAACCTGTGAGGAGTCTTGCATGAGCCACTCCACTGGTTATTTAAGTTTCTCAATTCCAGAAAAATAAACGACCCAATCAAAAAATGGGCCAAAGAACTAAATAGACATTTCTCCAAAGAAGACATACGGATGGCTAACAAACACATGAAAAGATGCTCAACATCACTTATTATCAGAGAAATGCAAATCAAGACCACAATGAGGTACTATTTCACACCACTCAGAATGGCTGCGATCCAAAAGTCAACAAGCAATAAATGCTGGAGAGGGTGTGGAGAAAAGGGAACCCTCTTACACTGTTGGTGGGAATGCAAACTAGTACAGCCACTATGGAGAACAGTGTGGAGATTTCTTAAAAAATTGCAAATAGAAATACCATATGACCCAGCAATCCCACTGCTGGACATACACACCAAGGAAACCAGAACTGAAAGAGACACATATACCCCAATGTTCATTGCAGCAGTGTTTATAATAACCAGGACATGGAAGCAACCTAGATGTCCATCAGCAGATGAATGGATAAGAAAGCTGTGGTACATATACACAATGGAGTAT
>SJXQ01012273.1:193594-255674 GCA_006408695.1 Aepyceros melampus
GAAAGAAAAACACCAATACAGTATACTAACACATATATATGGAATTTAGAAAGATGGTAATGATAACCCAGTATGCGAGACAGCAAAAGAGACACAGATGAATAGAATGGACTTTTGGACTCTGAGGGAGAGGGAGAGGGTGCGAACATTTGGGAGAATGGCACTGAAACATGTATACTATCATGTAAGAAATGAATCGCCAGTCTATGTTCAATACAGGATACAGGATACTTGGGACTGGTGCACGGGGATGATCCAGAGAGTTGATATTGGGTGGGAGATGGGGGGTGGGGTTCAGGATTGGGAACTCATGTACACCCGAGACGGGTTCATGTCAATGTATGGCAAAACCAATACAGTATTGTAAAGTAAAATAAAGTAAAAATAAAAATTAAAAAAACCCCAAATATATATTATTTACTTTTGTTCACTACATGGTATTAATAGTAATAGAAAAATTTGAGGGAAATGTGTATATTTATCTTTTTATATTTTACAAGGGTTTTTAAAGGTTAAAATATTTTACTAGTAATACAAAATGATTACTTTAGAAACAAATTCACTGAATTTAAGTGAAAGACCAGTCACTTAAGATAGAATATATATACCACATGTACATATATACACACATGCAATGTGTAAAAATACATGTATTTATACACATAACTATCTATGTATATATGGGCATGTATCTTTATATACACAGATATATTCACAGGATGGTATGCTAGTAAATATTTAATAACTGACTCTCCAGATATTCCTTTCTTGGGCTTCCCATGTAGCTCAGTTGGTGAAGAATCTGCCTGCAATACTGGAGGCCTGCATTCAATTCCTGAGTCAAGAAGATCCCCTGGAGAAGGAAATGACAACCCACTCTAGTATTCTTGCCTGGAGAATTCTATGAACAGAGTAACCTGGCAGTCCATAGTGTCGCAAGAATTGGACACAACTTAGTGCTATCTTTCTTTCTTTTCTTTTTCCAGATTAAAAAAAAATAAAAAACAAACAAACAAAAAAAAAACCACACAAAAACCCAAATATGTAATGTTTGGCATTGTCCATGGTGTAATACTCCCACTATGTCTGATTTCAAGCTACTACAGTGACATCACTGTATGTTGGAGTCAGGACAAGGTGTGAAGAGTAAGCGCATGTGAGCCCATAGAGGCTGGCTTTAGCACATCACTGGATGGATACATGCACTGTTCATCTACTGGGTGGATACATGTAACATACTGAAGTCTATAAATGATACATGCAGTGTGATCTTGATATTAAACCTTGTAGTTCTGTTATTAACAGCTGGCCTCTGTTTTCTAAGGGGGTTGCAGAGCTCTTTAGGTACAGCCTGGAAGAGTGATGTTTTGCCCATCCTGTCTAGAGACTCTGCCTTTTCATCCTCTTGATTCTATGTGTGCTAAGTTGCTTCAGTCGTGTTCGACTCTGTGCAACCCCAAGGACTGCAGCACACCAGGCTCCTCTGTCCATGGAATTCTCCAGGTAGGAATACTGGAGTGGGTTGCCATGCCTTTCCCTAGGGGATCTTCCTGACCCAGGGATCAAACCCTGGTTTCCTTCATCACAAGCAGATTCTTTACCATCTGATCCACGAAGGAAACTTATAAAGGATCTTATATAGATCACTCATGGAAGAAATCAGCTGGACAAAGCACCATTATTACAGATTTTCCAGGAGTCTCTGGTTTGCAGGTTATTTGTCAATAGCACTAGGGTAACCACTGTGGTCAAGAGTGGCAATCTGCAGCAACAGCAAACAGCAGGATAGTTGTCATTACCACACACGCACACACTACCACCACCTCCCCTCCTTCTCTACCTTGTTTTGGTGGAGCCTTGATTGTTCTCTGGGCAGGCCTACAGCCAGGAAAAAAGGTTGTCCATGCAGTGTGACTTAAGTTTGCTGGAAAGCCTTCTTCCTCTCTCCTCCCTTCAGAAGTACCATCCACCAGCCTGGAAGCCTGGAAATTGTCCTCTATATTTTCTGCTCCACTGTTAGGGATCGTTTTGTTCCCATTAATAACATTTTCCTTTTAAAAAGCTTATCCCACTTGGTAAGGGGGGAACATAGGTGGGGGACCAGGACACAAAATGAAAGACAGTAAAAAATCCACAAACTTGCTTTTTGCACATTTTAGCCTAAAATACCCTTCTAGATGGCAGTCTAATTTCCCTCATTTTCCCGCCCTCCTGTAGCTCCTCTCCCCACATGCAGATCTGCCCTAACTATTCCTGGTCTATACTTTAGTTAATGCTAACTTATATACTTAGTCCCCAGACTAATTATTTGGAAGACCTTAGTAACAGGTCATTATTAATTTATTAAATTCAATATTGTATGCAGACCCTGCCCTTGAAGAGTTCACAATTTGGAAGGAGAGATATTAGAGAAAGCAGAATAGTTACTCTGCAACTATGTACTTTGTCCTACTAGAGAGTTACTTCCACAGAGCTTTATAGAACCCAGATAAAATATTACCCAGTGGTTATTAGTGAGCATCTTAGAATTAGATGGGCTAGGTTTTAGATACTGATTTTGGTGTTTACTTGAGGTTAAACTTGGGCAAATTGTTTAACTTCTCTGACATAAATTTTCCTAATAATGCCTATTACATTAGGTGATTACACAGGAATGAATGTAACTTCCATAAAGGCAGGCATTTTATGTTGTGAGAAACTATATTCCTACCAAGCAGAAAAGTGTTTGGTGCATAGTAGGTGGTCAATAAACCAGGCAAAATGCCTAGTAGATTATCTGTAGGTGCTTGATAAATGGTAACTGTTATTATTTTATTTATACACTCATAGGAGATAAGCAGTAATTCTGCCTGTGGGATTAAAGGTTCATGGAATTTTCATCTTGAATGAAACGTGAGTTACTAGGAGGAAGAAGGCCAGTGGGCATTCTAAGGAGAGGAAGTAGCATGAATCATTGCATCCATGAGTGGTTTAATAATTCAAGAGTGGAATGCTAGACTAAATAGGAACATAGTGATCTGAAACAGAGTCACCCATCAGCTCCACTCCTAGCTGCCTCTTCCTGGGCTAGCTGCTGGATCTCAGTTTTCATACCCTAATGATAATGGTCATCAGTACATAATGCTTACTGCATATTATACACATAACATATATTGACTCATTTAATCCTTCTAAGAATTCTTTGAGACAGATAATGTTATTACCATTTTAAGAAAAGGAAAGTACATCAAAGAGGAATTGAGTAACTCATCCATGGCCCACAGCTGGTAAGTAGAAGAGTTAGAGTTCAAAGCCAGACTCTTTGTCCCCAGAATCTCACTTTTGATCCCTATACTTGACAGCTTCTAGGTCATAACCAGATTTTGGGGTCAAATCTGCTCACCAAAATTGCTAGTCTCACACGGAAAGTGATGGCCATGTAGCTTCCTTCAGGCAACATGATGTGATCAGAAATGATGCCCTTTCATTCCATGCTTCTCATGCATGAGGGTCAGTTTAGCTACAGAATAGTGGAGTCTCTGTCAGCCTATACTGTTGAATATCTTCATAGAGGACAGTTGCCTTGAAAAGATGATTAGGTCCATAAGCGTACATGAGAAATAATTAAATTTTGTTGTAATATTTTGGGATTGTTTGTTACCACAGTGTAACCAGGCCTCTCCTGACTGATGCAACTCTTCATGCTCAGACCCTTATTCTGACCATGTGGAACCTCTGCTTGAATTCCTGAACTAACCTTTCCTTCCTAACCTTTGCATCTACTCATTTAGTATCTGGACTCCACTTACTCCATTTTGGGGGCCAGATGTGCCCAATCTCCCATTTATAGAGGTTCACACACTTTTTAAACTTACCAGTTGCGTTTCTTAGAAGCTCAGGTTTTGGCTCAGAACTCCTATTTGTGGACTGATCAATAAAATATCTGCCTGGCTATGTTACCACACAGTACTGTGATGTACCCAGTTAAAGCAGTTTTCCCAGTTTATTTGTCCCTTAAAAACTACATTGTGATGTGTTTCTGAATACTGCAATATTTCCCTAGTAAACTCTTAGGCAAGATCATTAATTCTCAGCTAAACCTGTGCCATAGCTTTCACTCCTCTAAGATCTGTGCTAGCGTCTGATTCTGGCTTAAAGCCTGGATCTCTGATTCTGTTTTTAGTGAAGGCCACTCTACATGTGTCCAGAATGCCTGTGCCAGCAATTCAGAAACTTTGTGAGTATTGATAGAATAAGCTCAACTTCTAATCACACACTAGCATTCCTTATTCTTGGATATTTTCAATCTTCTTCCTGTTATGCTACTACCAAAGATGACAAAAATAAAGTGGATATTTAATATCTAAAACCTGGACAAGAGAGTAAAAGAGAATGTTTTTATAAACAAGTACAAAATCTTGTTAGGCAGAATTTTGAGACTGCATCCAAGAATCCTGCCCACTAGTGGGAAGGATTTGCAAATACAGTGTTTGGTTACATTTTATAGCAAAGAGGATTTTTGTAAATGCAATTAAGGTTCCTAATTAGCTGACATTCAGTTAACCAGAAGGGATATTTTCATGGATGAGCCTGATATCATCAGGTAAGTCCTTCAAAGAGACAAGTACTGTTGATGGCCTCCAAGTAAGCAAAACTATGTTGTGAATTGTCCATGGAAGGAGACATGGGGCTAAGAGCTGAGACTGATTTCTAGCTGATCAGTTCAGTTCATTTCAGTTGCTCAGTCATGTCTGACTCTTTGCGACCCCATGGACTGCAGCACGCCAGGCCTCCCTATCCTTCACCAACTCCCAGAGTTTGCTCAAACTCATGTCTATCGAGTGGGTGATGCCATCCAACCATCTCATCTGCTGTCATCCCCTTCTCCTCCCGCCTTCAGTCTTTCCCAGCTTTAGGTTCTTTTCAAATGAGTCACTTCTTTGCATCAGGTGGCCAAAGTATTGGACTTTCAGTTTCAGCATCAGTCCTTCCAATAAATATTCAGGATTGATTTCCTTTAGGATGGACTGGTTGGATGTCCTTGTAGTCGAAGGGACTCTCAAGAGTCCTCTCCAACACCACAGTTCAAAAGCATCAACTCTTCAGTGTTCAGGTTTTCAGTTGGCATTCAGTATATGACCACTGGAAAAATCATAGCTTTGACTAGATGGACCTCTGTTGCAAAGTAATGTCTCTGCTGTTTAATATGCTATCTAGGTAGGCCATAACTTTCCTTCCAAGGAGTAATCGTCTTTTACTTCATGGCTGCAGTCACCATCTGCAGTGATTTTGGAGCCCCCCAAAATAAAGTCTGTCACTGTTTCCACTGTTTCTCTGTCTGTTTCTCATGAAGTGATGGGACCAGATGCCACAATCTTAGTTTTCTGAATGTTGAACTTTAAACCAACTTTTTCACTCTCCTCTTTCACTTTCATCAAGAGGCTCTTTAGTTCCTCTTCACTTTCTGCCATAAGGGTGGTGTCATCTGCATATCTGAGGTTATTGATATTTCTCTCAGCAATCTTGATTCCAGCTTGTGCTTCACCCAGTCCAGCATTTCGCATGATGTATTCTACACAGAAGTTAAATAAGCAGGGTGACAATATACAGCCTTGACATACTCCTTTCCCAATTTGGAACCGTGTTATTCCATGTCCAGTTCTAACTGTTGTTTCTTGACCCGCGTACAGATTTCTCAGGAGGCAGGTCAGGTGGTCTGGTATCCCCATTTCTTTAAGAATTTTCCAGTTTGTTGTGATCCATACAGTCAAAGGCTTTGGCATAGTCAATAAGGAAGAAATAGGTGTTTTTCTGAAACTTTCTTGCTTTTTCAATGATCCAGTGGATGTTGGCAATTTGATCTCTACTTCCTCTGCCTTTTTTAGATCCAGCTTCAACATCTGGAAGTTCATGGTTCACATACTGTTAAAGCCTGGCTTGGAAAATTTTGAGCATTACTTTGCTAGCATGTGAGATGAGTGCAATTGTGCGGTAATTTGAGCATTCTTTGGCATTGCCTTTCTTTGGGATTGGAATGAAAACTGACCTTTTCCAGTCCTGTGGCCACTGCTGACTTTTCCAAATTTGCTGGCATATTGAATGTAGCACTTTCACACCATCATCTTTTAGGATTTGAAGTGGCTTAACTGCAATTCCATCACCTCCACTAGCTTTGTTCCTAGTGATGCTTCCTAAGGCTCACTGACTTCGCATTCCTGGATGTCTGGCTCTAGGTGACTGATCACACCATTATAATTATCTGAGTCTTGAAGATCTTTTTTGTATAGTTCTTCTGTGTATTTGTGCCATCTCTTCCTAATATCTTCTGCTTCTGTTAGGTCCATACCATGTCTGTCCTTTATCGAGCCCATCTTTGCATGAAATGTTCCCCTTGGTATCTCTAATTTTCTTGAAGAGATCTCAAGTCGTTCCCACTCTATTGTTTTCCTCTATTTCTTTGCATTGATCCATGAGGAAGGCTTTCTTATCTCTCCTTGCTATTCTTTGGAACTCTGCATTCAAATGGATATATCTTTCTGATAGTGAAAAAGAAAATGGGATCACAGTCCTATAGCCACAAGGAATAGGGTTCTACCAACTGGAATGTGCTTGGAAGGGGGCTTTCAGTTCCACATGAGAGTCCAGTGCCTACCAGTTCCTTTATTTTAGCTTTACATGATCTTAAGCAAAAAAAACTCAGGCTATGCCTAGAAATCTAGTCTACAGAAACTAGGAGATAGTAATGACTGTTGTTTTAAGCCACTCTATTGTGTGATAATTTGTTATGAAGCAATAAGAAAGCTAATGGAATAATTCATTGCTTAAATGGGGAACAGGAGATAACTTCTTGTATACCAGTATAAACATAAAAGAAAAATGAGGTTTGTTAAACAAAAAGTTGTGTTATGAACAGCTTTAAAAATTGATTTAAAAAAAAGCAAAAAAAATTAAAAGCAGTTCTTACTGAGTGAGAGAACATGAGTCTCACTGACCTCCCTCCAGAATGTAGCACTGTAAAGTTACATTCACTTTTCTCATTTAAGAATTGTTATATTAATGTTAGCAGGTTTATTGAGATACAAATGATATATAGTTACCTGAACATATTAAGCCAACTCTTTGAGCCTCTTGATGAAAGTGAAAGAGGAGAGTGGAAAAGTTGGCTTAAAGCTCAACATTCAGAAAATTAAGATCATGGCCTCTGGTCCCATCACTTCATGGGAATAGATGGGGAAACAGTGGAAACAGTGTCAGACTTTATTTTTCTGGGCTCCAAAATCACTGCAGATGGTGACTGCAGCCATAAATTTAAAAGACACTTGTTCCTTGGAAGGAAAGTTATGACCTACCAAGACAGCATATTAAAAAGCATAGACATTACTTTGCCAACAAAGGTTAATCTAGTCAAGGTTATGGTTTTTCCAGTAGTCATGTATGGATATGAGAGTTGGATTGTAAAGAAAGCTGAGTGCCGAAGAGTTGATGCATTTGAACTGTGGTGTTGGAGAAGACTCTTGATGAGAGCCTCTTGGACTGCAAGGACATCCAACCAGTCCATCCTAAAGGAGATCAGTCCTGGGTGTTCATGGGAAGGACTGATGTTGTAGCTGAAACTCCAATACTTTGGCCACCTGATGCAAAGAGCTGACTCATTTGAAAAGACCCCGATGCTGGAAAAGATTGAGGACAGGAGGAGATGGGGATAACAGAGGATGAGGTGGTTGGATGGCATCACCAACTCAATGGACCTGCGTTTGGGTGAACTCTGGGATATGGTGAAGAACAGGGAGGCCTGGCGTGCAGCAGTCACGGGGTCACAAAGAGTTGGACATGACTGAGCAACTGAACTGAACTGAAGATGTTAAAATGTAGTTCGGTAATTTTTGACATATGTGTGCATCTGTGAAGTCATCATGACAGTGAGGATTATAAAAACACCTATCACTCACCGATATTAAATATGGCTTCTTTCTAATCGCCTTGTAACCTTCCTCTTCACAATAGGGAGCACCACGGCCAGTGGCAACCCAAATCAAGAATATTCAATTGCTCTCCGTTCTTTCTTATAATCTCCTCACAGTGCACATTTTAAACTGATCTAGGTTGACAATCTCAGACATGGCTTAATCAGAAACCTGTGAAGGAATTGGAGGATAATAAAAAGGGACAGGAAAACAAAAACCTTTATTCCCCTATATTCATTTGATTGCTTGTGTAAATATGTCAGAGTTTCCCAATCGTACTGAAGTAACACAACCTATATCAGAAAAATGAGGCATTTTAACAATTTTCCAAGTCCATCCATGAATCCAGCCATACTTCTTTCCTTCCACACATATTGATTAGACTTTCTTCCTTTATTCCTTCTCCAGGTTATTTTTGGATCTACTATCTATATAGAAATTAATTATAGAGGAGGACAACATGACCTCTTTTATTCTTGGACTTCTGTTAGATCATTCCCTTAGGAGATACTTCTTTTCAAAACTAGCTGGACATATTTTACTTCAGTAATACATAAGAAACCTAAAATAAGCTTTTTTTCAATTGAAGTATATGAAATAGGCATTAGTGTCTTCATTTTTTTAGAGTTTCTAGAAATAAAAGTTTCAAAAAGAAAACAGTGAAGGCAATAAGAGTAATTATATATTATGGTTCATATTTCACCTCGATGAGGTTGAGGTCCTTAGACATGATCAGGTAGTTTTATTTTATGTATCATAATTTGTTCCTTGATATATAGATATGAAATGTTGCAATTGAGTACCAGATAAGTCTTTTAAAGATAAGCTTATTCAAATATAAATTCCCTCTCACTTTTGATGGGATATTTTCAAGATTTCCACTGTCTCCTGCTTTATAGTGTTTCACAATTCTTCAAAACACTTCACTTATAAACTCTCTTCTGATATGTCCAATATCCCTGTGAAGCAGATAGAGCAAGTGGTTTTATTCCCACTTTAAAATGAAAGAAAACTAAGGATTAGGGAGATTATTTGGCTTGCCAAGGGCTGGTTGTGTTGAGACTAAAACCCAGATCTTATATATAGGTCTTTATCTTACACAAGACTGTTTGTGCTCTTTTTCTCAATAGGCATATTTTTAATAAAATGTTCCAAGTAATTGGTAATAAGTGATATGTGTTTAGTTACCATATGGTACTTTCTCAATGAAGGGATTTCTTATAAAGCATTTCTCCAAATCAGACAAATCAAACTAGCATAGTTATTGAAAAACAAGTTCTGTTAAATTGCTGTTCAAGAAACACGTTTTGAAATTATTAAGGGTCAATATTAAATGTGTTTTGTTGCCTCTGCTGTAGGAAAAGACAAAAACATTACAGTTGTGCAAGTTCCTGCAGGCAAAGCAGAGGGTGGAAAAGGTCCTCCCCATCTGTGTTTATTATGACAAATACTGTTTAATCTTCCACCTTAAGTTCCAATTGCCAGATATTTTTGTTGTTAAAAAAATAAGAGAAAAATGATGACAGGTAAGGCCCTCTTCAAGTCCTCATTGTCTAAGGAATAATTCAGAACAAATCTCTGCTCTGGGCTCCACTTGTCAGCTCCTAAGTGAAGGGGAAAGACCAAAGAATGGCCCTGTAATTTCCATGTGAATAGGAAATTTAGTTCCCAGACCCACTGCTCAGGATAGTACAAGTGAAACTGTTAAAAGACAGTTTCACCTGAAGGAAAAAACAATGCAAGCAGGAATACTTGTTTTCTTGGTCAGAGAGTGTCAAGTGTGGAAAGGAAAATATTTTTAAGGCTAAGAATAAAAATCTACTGTACTAAAGTGGGAGATGTGACTCAAAGACAGCCCTTGACATCTGGTGCTCTCACTGGGTTCCAGGGACTCCAACAAGTGGTAGGAAAGATTGGTGTAAATGAAGAGCGGGTGCGCGAGTAAGGCAGTAAGGAAAGGTTGGTGTAAGGGAAGAGCAGGTGCGTGAGTAAAGCAGAAGCAGAAGGCTTTTCAGCTATCTCAGCTTTGTCACTGTCGTTCAGCTGCTAAGTCATGCCTGACTGTTAGAGACCCCATGGACTACAGCATGCCAGGCTCCTCTGTCCTCCACTATCTCCCAGAGTTTGCTCAAATTTATGTCCACTGAGTCGGTAATCCTATCTAACCATCGCATCCTCTGCCACTCCTTTCTCCCCTTCGATCTTTCCTAGCATCAAGATCTTTTCCAATGGGTTGGCTCTTCATATCAGATGGCCAAAGTATTGGAGTTTCTGTATCAGTTCTTCCAATGAATATTCAGAGTTGATTTCCTTTATGATTGACTGGTTGATCTCCTTGCTGTCCTGGGGACTCTCAAGAGTCTTTTCTAGCACCACAGTTTGAAAGCATCAGTTCTTCAGTGCTCAGCCTTCTTTATGGTCCAGCTCTCACATCCATATACGACTAGTGGAAAAACCATAGCTTTATACAGACATTTGCTGGCAATATGATGTCTCTGCTTTTAACGCACTGTCTAGATTTGTCATAGCTTTCCTTTCAAGGAGCCAGTGTCTTTTAATTTATATCACTTTAGCCTCCCAGAAAAGACGATTCTGGATACAAACCTCATCTACCTTGGAACTAGAAGTGAATGAGGTGGCTTATTTTGAGTACCTTGTGGTTTTAGTCTTATTGACTTAGAATCACACATTTTTCTCTCCTCTCCAGCCTTCTTACTTACCTCCTGCCTTTACACATGTTACTATGCAACTCCAGTTTCACCAGCTCATGCTCTTTCCACATTCTCCAGTTCTCTCATACTAACCCCCTTAGTGACCCAAATGTCAGCAGAAAACCTGGAGCTCCTGAGTTTCTCCCCCATCTTCCTTGCCCACGCTGTGTTACGTGGGCCCCCATTGCAGCCCAGTTCCAGGCGAACTCTCTCACTGGTCTCCTCCCCACTCTTTACTCTGCAGGAAAGACTTTCTCTAATGTTTTTCTGTTGCCTCTGCCTTTCCTCTCTTCTGCTTCATTCCATCCTGTATATGGCCATCAGCTTAGTCTTTCTCTGATGCCCCTCTACTCAAATCACTCAAGTCATTCTTTTGCTTAAAACTTCCCAGCATTTCCTTATTACATCCAAATGAAAATCTAGACTTCTTAGTTTGGCCTCAAGTATTTGGACGGAGGCTGTTCACCGTGGCCCAGCAGGATTCCTGCACATCCTTACTCAGCATGCCAACCATACAGTCTAACTGTCCTCTGGCTCTGAGGTGTTTCTGTAGCTAGTCACATGGCAACTGTGTAAGTCAGGGTGAGTGCAGCCTGATTGCACGGAGACTGCTTGCTCCCTGGAGGAAGAGGCTGGCTGCTTACTGCTTACTATAAAAGGTGCTGAGCCTCGATCCTGGGTTCCCCTCTGACACTGTGGCCCACTGTTTACATAGCTGCTATTCATTTTCATGGGAACACCCCCCGGTGACAGGGGTGCTCTCAGGCAGGGAAACTACACAGCTTTGGGGATGCTTCTGCTGTTTCCTGGCTGTGCAAAGTGCATTGTCTTGTTCAAATCCATCACGTTTTGTTGTCTACTTCGGGCAAATATGGAGCTTTGGCAAGTTGACCTGATTACTTAGTGTATGGAAGGGTGGTCTTCCTTTTCAGAATATTTTTATAATTCCTTTTAGTGCTAAATATGTATTTGTTTAATGAATCAGTTAATAGATAAATCCTTGGAACTGGCCAAATCAGTCTAGACTCTTTTCACTCAGAACCCAGTACTTACCCATTTCTTCTCACATTGTTTAAATAATAGGCAGCATTTGTTGAAGACCTAATGTATGTCAGGAACTGAGCTGTTTGCAGGAAATATTGGAAATTCAAAGATGAATAAGATATGGTTCGTAAGTGCATTAACTCTCAGGCTGCAACAGAACAATTCTGTATAAGGGATTCTATCACAAGAGGTATTGGCTCAGCTGCTCTTGCAGTACAGTCGGGGCTACAGTTGTTTCTGCTAAATGCACCGTCTGGGTAAAGCTTAGAAAGGAGGGTACATTTTCCCCTGTATTTGTCATTTCCGCCCATTATGCTCAGGGGCACAGGGCTTATCTGCTTTAGTAGTTCATTTTTTAAAAGTTTGTATTGCCATTTTTTAACCCCTTACAATGAACTGAAGCATCCATTTATTTAATTAGTTCATTTAAATGATTATTTAGTATTAGGTTTGTCTAGTATATTTACTGAGCACTGCTAAGTCCAAGGCAATAGACTAGGAACCAAGGAATAGATGCCTTTCCTGTGAAGGCAGGCTCTGCTTTAGGGAGCTGATGTCTGTAATCCTGTACCCAGAGGACCCCAGGCTCCTACAGTGCTCATGGGAAGGGACGTGATTCCCGGCTGGCTCCTGCAGTGTGTGTGCCAGGGCTCTTAGTCCTGACTTGCAGCTGGAGTGCTGACAGGGTATCAGTCATCAGGGGCATCAACAATAAAGGAATTTTAAAAGCCTGTCTGTCTTATACCCTCCCATCCAAATTCCTTAAGTGCTATGAGCAGCAAAATTCTGACAGGAATAGGTCTTTATTTCTTACTTAACCTGGAATGGTTTGGCTTTGTGGAATCTGTGAAAAGCAAGAAAGGAAAAGGAAAAGGAGGCAATGGACTCTTTGTGCTTTTCATACGTTTGGAGAACTCTCATGGCTGCTGAGATTTCTTCCAATGTAAAAATGGGGGAAGAAGGTGAGGAGAGGGGAAGCAGCACTTGGGAACGGAGGGGAGAGGATCCATTTCATAAAATGCCAATGTCTTGGCACGCCTGACTGGTCCTGAGTGATCTGGCTCTTCCATTCTGGAGACAAAACAAACACACTATTAGGGAATGATAGTAAGATCTGTGCTTTTAGGAAAGGGTAGAAAATCTACAGCAAGCTCATCTTTTCCTTTTCTGGGGCTTTTCTTCCAGAATCAGTTCTTGCGTGTATTTGTTTCTCTGTGTATTTTGGTGTTGTCATCTCCCCAGGTTTATTTTCCGCTTTAGGGGTTGGGGGGAGGAAACTTAGGTCTGAAGTTAGACAGTTGGGTTCAAGTTACAGGTTCGCCCCTTCTACCTGTGTGAACTTAGACGAGTTACTTGACCTCTCTGAGTCTCTTCTCTTTTCAGATGAGTTTCTTCATCTAAAAAGTGAGGAAAAGGAATAATAATAATTACAAAGGAATTGGAAAATTTGTTAAGCTCATCTATAAAAAAAACGATTTTGCAGAGTACCTAGAGCATTAGGAGCACTCAATAAATGTTAACCTCTTGTGGCTGTTATTCCCCAGCCTCCGCTGCCTGCTTCTTCCTCTGCTTCCTACTCTAGACTGGCATCCCTTCCAGATAAATCCTTGAATGGTATTTATCCCATTGAATGTTGATTCTCTCTGGGACACCAGCAGACTCTAGTTGATTCAAAGGGAAACACGTGATATTTCTGACAAACTCAAGATTGTGCACTAAGATTCATGCCTTCTCCCTTAGAATAGAAGTTACTCTAGCTCATTTAACTTCAAGAAGAAAGGTTTAATAAGCTTATCCAAGTCACACAGCAGCTAGTGAGAGGCAGGGCCAATAGTGGCTCTTGACTCAGGCAGGGCCAAGAGTGGCTCTTGGCTCAGCACTCCATGGCTTTCCTATGTATCAGAACTAAATCAAACATAGGTCTCCTTATACCACTACAAATGGAAAGTACTGGGCTAATCAGCAGATACCTTCTAACTTATTATTACAAGAACTATGGTCTTGGATGTGACGGTCTTTTCAAGTTCATCTTTCCAAGGCTATAAGCCCTCAAGCTCTCTAAGCCAAAAAAGAGGAGTAAAATTGGCTTCCAAAGAGAAAGCATTATTTTTTCCCCATAGGAAGAGTTTCTACCAGTTCAGTTCAGTTCAGTCGCTCAGTTGTGTCCGACTCTTTGCAACCCCATGAATTGCAGCACGCCGGGCTTCCCTGTCCATCACCAATTCCCAGAGTTCACACAAAATTATGTTAATTGAGTTGGTGATGCCATCCAGTCATCTCATCCTCTGTTGTCCCCTTCTCCTCCTGCCCCCAATCCCTCCCAGCATCAGTCTTTTCCAATGAGTCAACTCTTCGCATGAGATGGCTAAAATATTGGAGTTTCAGCTTTAGCATCAGTCCTTCCAGTGAACACCCAGGACTGATCTCCTTTAGGATGGACTCGTTGGATCTCCTTGCAGTCCAAGGGACTCTCAAGAGTCTTCTCCAACACCACAGTTCAAAAGCATCAATTCTTCAGCACTCAGCTTTCTTCACAGTCCAACTCTCACATCCATACAAGACCACTGGAAAAACCATAGCCTTGACTAGATGGACCTTTGTTGGCAAGTAATGTCTCTGCTTTTGAATATGCTATCTAGGTTGGAGTCTGCCAAATGCTCAATGTCAAGTAGCTGCCTGGTTTTCAACAAGGTGGACACCAATGTTCATTGCCACTGAGTCTCATGCTTGCTAGTGGGAGAAATGGCCTCTGGCCTCTGACAACGTTCAATGTGACTTCCCCAGCTAAAGTTTCTTTTTCAATACTCACCAGTTGTGTCCCCAACAAGGCTGCTATTTCCTTTACTAGTTGCCCTATTGAAGAAAAGGCATCTGCAGAGATAAATATTTTTGGTTTTGTTTTTCCTTGCTGACAAAAGTCATCCTAGTGACCTTAATAAGAGCACTCGTTGGTCTGGAAGTTATATGCACAGAATGTCAAAGTGAAGTGACAGGATTTTTCATTTTGTCTGGAAAAAATGCTGCCCATTTAATCCCTCCTGGCTTCCACCTGGCCCTGTCACTTTTGAAGCCCACGTCCTCTACAGTCATTTATGGTTGTGTACACTGGTCTAAGCCCACACTAAAGAGCTTTCTCCCCCTGCTATTTTTGGTGCTGGCCTGCAAAAAGCCTAAGATTACCTTTCATTTTCACTTAAGGTATTTATTCAAGTATAATGTACAGGAAGGAAAGTGTAAATGATGAACATATAGCCCAAATGTCTCAGCCTGAACACATCCCTTCAAGTACCACTACAAGGAGTAGAACGTTATCTGTACTCTGGACGTCCCCTTTATAACCTCTCCCAGTCCCCAAAGGTAACAGTTCTCCTGGTATCAGTCATCATTGATTGATTTTGCCTTTTTGGGAGACATTATATAAATAGAATAATATTGTGTGACTCTTGTGTGTGGTTACTTTTGCTCAGTATTATGTTTGCAAATCTTATCCACTACTTTTAGTGAAGCAAATTCACTGTCCTTACTATATACTTTTCCCATTGCTGTGTTTTGTTTTATCAAAACATATTCCTCTTTCTGTTGATGGACATTTGGATTGTTTCTGGGTTTGTGTGTGTGTGTACGTGTGTGTGAATAATGCTGCAGTGAAGATTTTGATGAATTTACAGCATGTGCGTAGTTACTTCTGTTGGTACCTGTGTAGGGGTGGAATGATTGGATCAGATTTCATGGATATGTTTAGCTTTATAGATACTGCTAGTTTTCCAAAGAATTTATTTAACCACCTCCCCCCCCGCCCCCCCGCAATAACTCTTCATTAGTGCATTTAATTTGAATTTTTCTGGTGACTAAATAGTAAAGAACCTGCCTGCCAATGCAGGAGGCAGAGGAGCCATGCATTTGATCCCCGGGTTGGGAGGATCATCTGGAGAAAGGCATGGCACCCCACTCCAGTATCATTGCCTGGAGAATCCCATGGACAGAGGAGCCTGGCGGGCTACAGCCCATGGGGTCGCCAAGAGTAGGGCATGACTGAAGCGACTTAGCATGTGCACACACAGGGAGTTTAACAGAATTTCCTGTGTTTATTGGCCATTTGGGTATCGTCTTTGAAGAGGGGCCTATTCAGTACTTTCCCCATTTTTTTTTTAAATTTACATTGTCTACATTTTCCTTACTGATTTTGAAAAATTATTTATTCTCTATGAGTGTTTTTATTAGTTATAGATATAGTAAATATTTCCCTTGAAGTCTTGTCTTTCCACTATCTTTTATTGAATAACATGGAAAAAGAACTGAGTATATGTTCATATGTGAAAAGATTGTATGTCATAAAGAAGTCCCTGGTTCCCCAATTTAATCTATACAATTTAATTTTTATACTTCCAAAATAATGACAAGATTTTTCATGAACTTAACAAACTAATTTTATAATTTGCATGAAAAAGTAGAGTTCTGAGAAAAATCATGACAATTCAGTGAGGAAGAACAAAAGTTAGAGTGCATTTAATTTGAATTTTTCTGATGACTAAATAGTAAAGAACCTGCCTGCCAATGCAGGAGGCAGAGGAGCCATGCATTTGATCCCCGGGTTGGGAGGATCATCTGGAGAAAGGCATGGCACCCCACTCCAGTATCATTGCCTGGAGAATCCCATGGACAGAGGAGCCTGGCGGGCTACAGCCCATGGGGTCGCCAAGAGTAGGGCATGACTGAAGTGACTTAGCATGTGCACACACAGGGAGTTTAACAGCATTTCCTGTGTTTATTGGCCATTTGGGTATCGTCTTTGATGAGGGGCCTATTCAGTACTTTCCCCATTTTTTTTTAAAATTTACATTGTCTACATTTTTCTTATGATTTTGAGAAATTATTTATTCTCTGAGTGTTTTAATTAGTTATACATATAGTAAATATTTCCCTTGAAGTCTTGTCTTTCCACTATCTTTTATTGAATAACATGGAAAAAGAACTGAGTAAATGTTCATATGTGAAAAGGTTGTATGTCATAAAGAAGTCCCTGGTTCCCCAACTTAATCTATACAATTTAATTTATATACTTCCAAAATAATGACAACAAGATTTTTCATGAACTTAACCAACTAATTTTATAATTTGCATGAAAAAGTAGAGTTCTGAGAAAAATCATGACAATTCAGTGAGGAAGAACAAAAGTTAGAGTTGCTCACTTATGCGAACATGATTATCAACAGCATTACAAAACTAACATTGATATGGCTGACTAACTAACTGATGCGGTGTCAGGAACAAATAGCCCAATGAACAGATAATGAGCCAAGAAATGTGCCCACATAAACACGGGAAGTTGGTATATTGTAGTAGTACAATGAGTACTTAGACAAATCAGTAAGAGCAGGACTGACTTTTCAATAAACAGTGCTAGGAAATTATGAAAGACATCAATATGTGTGATTCTTAGCTGTTATCTGATACTTAAAAAATTAATTCATAAAGATGAAAAACATTGCAATAATTACATTTAAGAGAAAATACAAAAAAAATTTAATGAAAAATGCCAAAACCAAAATAATAAGTTTAATTAATTTGACTACATTAACATGAAAAATCTTCCATTAGAGGACTCCTTAATGTATCAGATCACACAAAAAGAAGATTAGCCAGTAAATATGAGTCACAATGTAGTATCCAGGTTATATAATAGAGTCCCATAAATCATTAAGAAAATGAAAGATAATGCAGTAAAAAATTGGGGGAAGCGTATGAATAGGAGATTCTTAGAAGAGGTAGCCCATGTAGCCAGGAAACACACTTAAAATATATTCAATATCACTAGTAATTATGAAAGTTCAACTGACAACATCAAGATAGTGAAGAAGGTGAAGGTGAAGTCGCTCCGTCGTGTCCAACTCTTTGCGACCCCGTGGACTGTAACCTACTAGGCTTCTCCGTCCATGGGATTCTCCAGGCAAGAATACTGGAGTGGATTGCCATTTCCTTCTCCAGGGGGTCTTCCCGAACCAGGGATCGAACCCGGGTCTCCTGCATTGGAGGCAGACGCTTTAACCTCTGAGCCACCAGGGAAGCCCATCATAAAAATGGCAAAAAATACTTAAAATGCCAAATGTTGATAAAATAAAACAAATTCTAAAACACACCTGCTGTGAGGTTGCAATGAGATTGATAGATCACTACTGAAGATGAACTGGTAATATCTAGTAAAGTTCAAAATGCATGCACTAATGACCTAGAGATCCTACTTACTGGAATATGCCATACAGTAACTGCTGCACACAGGTACAAGTTGACATATATCAGAATATGTCATATTCATTGTTTATAATAGCAAACAATCGGAATGAATCTAAACGCCCACCAGTAGAAGACTAGGAATAATGGTGTTCAGTTCAGTTCAGTTCAGTTCATTCGCTCAGTCGTNATTAATTAAAAAAAATAAATAAAGACTAGCAAAGAAAGCAGAGGGAAAGGAAATTCCCTGCTTGAATTCAAAATTCTATTTGTCATGAAGCCATATCCTGTGTTTTCCCTCTTGATTCCTGAATTCCTATTGTAGCCATTTAACCATCAATCTTTTCATGCAAGTTCTAGAACCAAGTAAGACATTTGGATTTTTAGAGGGAATTTGCATTGAAATGAATACCTGTGATGCCCAAAAGTTCTAGTATTAAAGCCTTAATAGCCAGTGTGATGATATTTGGAGGGGGGCGGCAGTCTTTGGAAGATAATTAGGTCATGAGGATGGGGACCTCATGAATGGAATTCATACCCTTATTTTTTAAAATATGAGATGATTTCTCTCTCAGATACATGAGGTTACAGTGAGAGTATATCCTCTGGCAAACTAGGAAGAAGGACCTCACCAGATATCAAATTGGTTAGAACCTTGATTTTGGACATCCTAGACTTCAGAACAGAAGTTTTCATTATTTAGCCAGTTAGTCTATGGTATTTTTGTTGTATAGCCTAAACTAAGTGCTTGTGCTCAGTCGCGTCTCTTTGGGACCCTATGGACTATAGCCCACCAAGCTCTTCCATCCATGGAATTGTCCCATTTCAGAATACTGAAGTGGGTTGCCATTTCCTCCTCTAGGGGATCTTCCCAACCCAGGGATCAAACCTGTGTCTCTTGTGTTTCTTGCACTGGCAGGCATTACCACTGAGCCACCAGGGAAACCCTGAATGAGACAGACCTATTAATGTTTTAACATGTTGTGACATGAATATAGGATTTCAGAGGCTAAGCTAGATTGGAGGGGAAGGCAGGCTGCCAAAGATGGCTATTGAGATCTCTCTAATCTTCCCTATATGGCAGATGAATGACCACACAAAAAGCTTCAACAGAAGTGAGAGTTTATTTCTACTTGTTTTCTCTGAGTTAAACATAATTGACAGACTCATTTTATTATGCAGGAGTGATATCTCTTTGTAAATAAGTATTAATCGAAGCAGATTTTCCCCAACTTCAGCCACAACTGGAAGCAGATTAGGCCTTTTTGGGGTCATTTTTTGGTTTGTTTTTCTTTTCCACTCCAGATTTAAAGTTCCCCTCAGCTGCAAGCTATGTAATATGAATAACACCATGGTGGTCCTTTCTTGGCTGATAAATCAAGGGCAATGCCAGTGAGACTCTACCCGAAAGGTATTCTATGTGTCACTCCTGGATTGTGATATACTGTAAATAATACTTGCTCTTTGAGAAGCTGGATTGATGAATGCAAACAGCATTGTTCAGGTTTATGAACATCAATTGATATTCACCCATCTGTCTCTCTGTACTTCCTGCTTCTCCACTTATGCAAATAAGAATGTCAATTAGTCTGGAGGCTGGCAGGACATTAAAGAGTCTTTTGTTGGTGTGTTTGCAATACATAGACCATTTGTTTCCTTTTCTTAGGAAAGATCCTTACGAAGCTGACTCTAAAGTATGGAAGCATAAATAACCTTTAGTTACATCTGAGTTGGTCTCTGCATCCATAGCAGAGACTAAATATTCTGAAAAGTGATGCATTGGAGGCAAAATCAGGGTAAGCTTCCAATTCAAAGAGAAAAAAGATTGCTTCTAAGGGAGAGGCAGCATGGGATCAAGGGCTAAGCATTAAAAGTCTGCTTCAGTATCATTATTAAATTATCTAATTAATAATATTTAATAATGCATATTAACTAATTTAGAGTGAATAAGCTTGTTGACCTCTAGCTGTATAATTTCCACATCAGGTCCCTTGATATCTGCAACCTATTAGCTTTATAGGCGTGTCATTATTATCATTCAATTAAAATTCTAGGTGTCTTGGGGAGACAGGAGAAGATGATAATTAGGTTTAAAACATGGTCATTTCATCGTTATTATCAAATAGACAGCTTGTCTTTAATTTTGTCTGTTAACATTCTCATATAATACATATTTCAACAATAATGAGAGTTTATACTCTGATATAATTTGCTACAATATCATTAACATCTGCGTATAACCTAATGAAATGATAGCCTACAATTATACGATGCAATAGATTGAAAAGCATTTAATGGTTTCTACCTCATATATTTCCACTTTTTTCCCCTCTCAATATTTAGGTTACTGAATGCCTGGTTTTTAATTTACCAGTTGTTGCTATTTCCATGGGGTTTTCCAGGGGACTTAGTGGTAAAGAATCTGCCTGCCACTGTAAGAGATGTAGGAGTCACAGGTTCGATCCCGGAGATTGGAAGATCCGCTGGAGGAGGAAGTGGCAGCACACTCCAATATCCTTGCCTAGAAAAATCCCATGGGCAGAGGAGCCTGGTGGGCTTCAGTCCATGGGGCACAAAGAATCAGACACAACCGGGCAGGCACACATGCTATTTCCATGAAGTAATCAGTTTCCTGCACTGCTAGTTTCAAATGGTGATTATCACAGGGAGAAATCGATAAGCTTATCAGTTCTCCTTGAGCTGAGAATACCCAACTCTATGTCCTAAGCGTGGTTGACTAATTGTTGGTTGATTCTGCTTCCAGAATGTGGTTCATGTTTCTTATACACACATGTGAACAACAATTTGTCCATAAACTCTGTATTTCTCTCTTCATTGTTTCAGGTCTTTACCCTTCCATGAATCCCTCTCTGGCTACCTAATGTAAACATATACATTCCCAGACATACTATTTATTTCCCTAATTTACCTTGTTTATTGTCTGACTCATTTCACTCAATTAAAAGCCCAATGAGAGTAAGCATCTTGCTTTGTTTTGTTTGATTCTGTCTTCTGGTCAATAGAAAAGTACCTGGCCAAGAGTAGATACTCAATAAATGTTTGATGAATGAAATGCAAAGAAGAAATTTGTAGTCTCTAAACACTGGAACTCAAGTTTTTGTTTTTTTCTGATTGTGATTGAAATATAATTGATTTAAAATGTTGTGTTAATTTCTGCTGCACAATAAAGTGATTTATTTACACATATATATAATTTTTATATTTTCCATTATGATTTAATACTAAAATATTGAATATTGCTCCCTGTGTGATGCAACAGAACCTTCTTGTTTATCTGTTCCGCATATAATACTTTGCACCTGCTAATCCCCAAAACTTACTCCATCCTTCTCCCATCCTCTTTTCTTTTTGGCAACCCCAAGGCTTTTCTCTACTATCTGTGGATCTGTTTCTGTTTCATAAAAGTTCATCTGTGTCACATTTTAGATTCCACATAATATTTGTCTTTCTCTTTATGACTTACTTCACTTAGCACAATAATCTCTAGATCCATGAATGTTGTTCCAAGTGATATTATTTTGTTCTTTTTAAGGCCAAATAATATTCCCTTGTTTATATGACTAGTGTGAAATGAGTCAGACTATATGTGTGTGTGTGTGTATGTATGTTACATCTTCTTTATCCATTTCTCTGTCGATGGACATTTAGGTGCTTCCATGTCTTGTCTATTGTGAATAGTCCTGCTGTGAACATAGGAGTATGTGCATTTTTTAAATCATATTTTTATCCAGATATATGCCCAGGAGTAGAATCATTGGATCAAATGACAGCTCAGTTTTCAGTTTTTTGAAGAATCTTCATAGTATTTTCACAGTGGCTGCACCAGCTTACACTCCCACCAGTAGGGTAGGGTTGGACCCCAAGATGTGAACTGCATTATATTCCTTCTTAGCATCTGAGTGATTGCACCGCCCTTCCTTTATCTAGAAAGTTCAATTCAGGAACACGTTACTAAATAACTCTGCACATCCTACGGCATGTGTAAGTTTTGTTATTTAGCTACAATTCTCAGTTGGAAAACCAGAGGTAATAGGGACTTCAGACCATTATAAGTTTTATTCTTCTTTTTTAAGCTGCCACGGGGATCTCAATATTGAAAATACCCATTTAGGTAGTATCCAAGGTGGGAGAAAGAAATCTGGGGGCTAAACCTCAGGTGGTAGTGAAATAACAGGAGGCCCTTCTCAGCACTGTGTATTCACTTGGAGAACTGGATATGCTCTCAGTTCACTGATTTCAAGCCTTGAACACCATGCAGATTTCACTTAGCATTAGTACTCATTAAAATAATTATGTTTCTCCACCCAGAATTTCAGTTCAAGATTACTTTCGGTATTTTAGCCTTTCAGTGCCATGATTTTAGAAAGAAATGAGAGGCAGGATTTTTTTTTTTTCCAGCTCATCCCGAGCAAATAAAGCTCATAAAGGTGCCAGTGACAAAGTATATCAGTTATCTGGAGCTCTCAGCTGAATATAGCTGCTGTTAGTGTTGGCTGATATGCCTCTGGGGAAAAGACATTTCAGAAAGGACTAAATCCACATAGTGTTGCTGTAATAAAGCAACATTTAGCAAAAAAATCAACTTTAGGAACACTATATTAAGACTGGAAGCTAATTTACAAGGAGGACTGTGCAAAATCCATTATTTTGATGCCATCTATCTGTAACGGATCAAGTGCTGCCAAGGCTAGGTGTGAATTCAAACTATTGCCATTTTCTGGTGCAGGCTGCATGGTGTGCCAGAAAGAGCTTGGGCTTGTGAGTCAAAACAATGTAGCTCAGCTACTTGCTAACTCTGTGATGGTCAAGACTCTGTCTTTCTAAAACTGATTTTTCCACCTTTAAAATGGAGCTAATGATATTCTTACTAGATGTATGTGTGATAGTTTAATTACTTGGAGTTGATCACATTTAGTGTTTCTGCTATTCTGGTGATTGATGCTGTAAATCTATCCCTCCTTGAGCCCATCACTATAGTCCATTTCTCCAGGCCAGCACATAACACACTGAAACTCTTGATTTCAATTTCATGAGCACATGCCTTAGTTCTCCAAGGCTTAGTTTTCTCATCTGCAAAGTGGAAGACCAATGACAATGATAATAAGAGTTAACAACTATGGAGTGCCTGCCACGAACAAGATATTTTGTAAGTGTCATCAAAAACATCAGAAATTGGTTTTATCATGATCATCTTATTTTACAAATGAGGAAATTAGCTTCCAGAGATTAAGAATCTTGCCACCAGTAATACAGATAGAAAGTGGTTTAAAAAAAAAACAAACAACAAACTAAAGTCACTAGCATAATATCTGGTAGAGATTACATGAGATTACTATTGTGATTATTAGTATCATCAATATCGTGACCCTCTACAACAGGAGTCTTCAATCTCCAGAATCTAATGCCAGGTGATCTGAGGCGGAACTGATGTAATAATAATGGAAATGAAATAACAATAAATGTAATGCATTTGAATCATCCTGAAACCATCCCAACTCTTTGGCCCATGGAAAATTGTCTTCTATGAAAAACTGTCTTCCATGAAACTGGTCCTTGGTGCCAAAAAGGTTGGGAGCCACTGATCTATAATTTCCTCTACGACTGTGTGATCTCTGTGAAGTAGGAAGTTTATCACAAGTACACTGTTTATAATTTGAGCTATATTACTGAATAGACACTTAATAAGGGCATGATGACTTCACTTTCACTTCTCACTTTCATGCATTGGAGAAGGAAATGGCAACCCACTCCAGTGTTCTTGCCTGGAGCATCCCAGGGATGGGGGAGCCTGGTGGGCTGCGTCTATCGGGTCGCAGAGAGTCAGACACGACTGAACTGACTTAGCAGCAGCAGTAGCAGCAGCAAGGGCTTAGAGACAGAACTGATGAAAACAAAAGGAAGGGAAGGAGAAAACGAGGAAGAAACAAAAAAGAAAGGAAGTAAGAAAGATGGCAGATATGCATGCATAAAATGCATGCATATTGCTTTTTCATACATCTGTCATGTTTCTACCTTGTTGAAAATTTCAAAACTGCTATTAATGTGGAATGTGCCAGGCCTATTAGCAGTCATGGTTTCAGTTGGTAGTATGCCATTTTCTAAAGTGCCTGTACAAATGAATGGAACAAGATAAGTGGCTTTATTTCTTTAGTGAGTGCTGAAGTTCTCAACACAGCTTCAGCTGGCAAGCACCTGTATGAACCTTGAAATATTTTGACATAATTATGTTGACCAAGGCTGTCAACTCAGAGATTCTAAATTGCCATTTACAAAAATGTATCTTTCACTTGCAAGGGGAGCTACTGTTTTTCTTGTGTATCTTGTTTATGCTTAAACCGTGTATCTGACGATTCTAACACAGCAATGGGGTCTCATGCTGTAGCTATCAGTCCTGAAAGAGTAGACTAAACTATATTTATGCTTTGCCTGAACTACAAACTCTGTGTTCCCTGAGCCCATACTTTCCCCTCCAGTCATTAATTGTCTTCCTTTTATTCCCTATGTTTTGAAAATGAATTTGTTTGAACTTTTAGAGAAACATCAGTGGATATTAAATAAATAAAAAAAAACCATTTTTATAAAAAGCCAAAGAAATGCTTGAAAATAGTGGAGGAACACTGTTGGGTTTTTCTTTCTTCATTTAGTTGTTCTGTTATTTATTCCCATTATCTTTTAATAGCCATTATCTAGTGCATGCTATTATGTCAAACCCTGTCCTAAAGAACAAATGATCTAGTTGGGTAAAGGAGGAACCCATACACACATGTATAGTTAAGATCTGATAAGATCATTATTGTAATGGATATATCTATAGAACACTATGAAAATACAAGAGAGTGATTCCTTTCTCAGCTTGTAAAACCATGGGAAGCTTCAGAGAAGAAGTACTATATGTGAACTGAATCTTGGAGGCTAGAAGGGGATTTAAAAGTAGAAAGAAGGGAGAAAGCACCCTAAGCAGAGAAAATGTCATGAAATATCATTAAACACAGCATGTCCAGGGAATGGCCCAGAAGGATACAGAAAAAGCATGTAGGCGTGGAAGGGCAAAGCAAAATAATGAAGTTAGAGAAAGTGAATTGATGAACATTTGATATTGTTTTTAGATTCTGGCCATGCACAGATATTTATATATAGAGAGGGAAAGGATGGAAAAAATAAAAAATAAAAATGATCTTCCCAAATAGACTGAAAGGTAGATTACGACCCACATGCACAGGCACATGTGTGTGTACACACAAAGCCACATGTGCACATGTGATCACATCTGAAAATTTTAGTTTATCTGTACTCCAACATGAAAACATGTCTAAGCTACTAGCAGATGGATTCCCTTCTAGTGACTTTACTTGGTGATGATGTGACAGAAAGAAAATTTATATCCCGGAGGGCCTTCTCTGGTGATTCAGTGGTAAAGAAGCTGCCTGCCTTAATTCCTAAGTATGTGGAGAAAATTCTCAAAAATAAAAAGAGGTAATGAAATATGAGAGTGCCAAATATGAGCAGACACTTGAATTACTCTATAGGATGAAGGAAGAGATAGGGTATGAACAGCTGTGTGGGGTTTAAAGATTAAGCCTTCGTCTGTACATTTGGATTATAAGCCTAAGGTATCTTCATAAAATCAGACCCTCAAAGGAATGAGCGAGAATAAATCCACCCACTGGCCAGAAGCTTGTCTTAACCTGTGGTCTAGGGGACTGGAAGGAGGAATGGAAAGAGGGAGAAAGGGGTTGATGCTCCGTGAACATAAGGCCTGTTCTTGGTAAATTCCCAAGCTAAGTCATTACTATTCAAGGTGGTTCCAGTGTTATTACTTCTGTTGAAAACAAATGTAGAGTCTATCATCTGAGCTTTTAAAGTAGTGGTCCCCAACATTTTTGACACCAGGGACCAATTTCGTGGAAGACAATTTTTCCATGGATCTGAGGATAGAGAAAGGTTTTTGAGATAGTTGGATGATATCACCATCTCAATGAAGAGTGGACATGAGTTTGAGCACACTCCAGGAGATAGTGAAGGACAGGGAAGCCTCGCGTGCTGCAGTCCATGGGATTGCAATGAATCGAACACAACTTGGCAACTGAATAACATTTCTATTATTATTACATCAGCTCCACTTCAGATCATCAGGTATTACATCCCAGAGTTTGGGGACCCCTTTTTAAAGGGCCTGTCAAAATAAAAAGCAATATAAGATATACAGGGACTTCCCTCGTGGCCCAGTGACTAATACTCTGTGATCCCAATGCAGGGGGCCTGGGTTCAGTCCTTGCTCAGGAAACTAAATCCGACACGCCACAACTAAAGATTCCTTATGCCACAACTAGGACCCATTGCAGTCAAATAAATAAATATTTTTTTCATGTAAGATATATTAAAAGTTTTTTAATATAAATCATAGTAAGAGAGAGTAACTTTAGACTCATGAAGCTGTGTGGCCAGAGCCTCAAGAACTTTAGCTAGCAGAGGTTTTTTGGATAGAATATGAAAAAACACAATGTTTCAGAGGACTAGCACATTCTAGAAGCCCAATATAAACTCATATGAAGAATCACAGTAATCTCCCTTTTTTAATGATCACACCTCTTTATTTTTATAGGGAAAGGAAGAGTAGAAAGTAAGTAACATGCTTACTGCAATGCAATTTTTTAAAACAAAGAACAAGAAGTAAAATTTACATTTCTAACACCAGAGTGTTAGGGCAATCATATAAAGAAATATGAGAAGGAAGAAAGAAAGATGGAGTCAATATTATTGGTAATTCACTAGTTATACCAGAAAAAGGAGTTCAGTTCAGTTGCTCAATCATGTCTGACTCTGTGACCCCATGGATGGAAGCACGCCAGGCCTCCCTGTCCATCACCAACTCCCAGAGTTCACTCAAACTCATGTCCATTGAATCGATGATGCCATCCAACCATCTCATCCTCTGTCATCCCCTTCTCCTCCCACCTTCAATCTTTCCCAGCATCAGAGTCATGTCAAATGAATCAGTTCTTCCATCAGGTGGCCAAAGTATTGGAGTTTCAGCTTTAGCATCATCTAGCCAAGGAATATTCAAGACTTATTTCCTTTAGGATGGACTGGCTGGATCTCCTTGCAGTCCAAGGGACTCTCAAGAGTCTTCTCCAATGCCACAGTTCAAAAGCATCAATTTTTCAGTGTTCAGCTTTCTTTATAGTCCAACTCTCACATCCATACATGGCTACTGGAAAAACCATAGTTTGGACTAGATGGACCATTGTTGGCAAATTTAATATGCTATCTAGGTTGGTCATAATTTTTCTTCCAAGGAGGAAGCATCTTTTAATTTCATGGCTGCAGTCACCATCTTCAGTGATTTTGGAGCCCCCCCCCCAAGATAGTCTCTCACTATTTCCACTGTTTCCCCATCTATTTGCCATAAAGTGATAGGACCAGATGCCATGATCTTAGTTTTCTGAATGTTGAGTTTTAAGCCAACTTTTCCACTCTTCTCTTTCACTTTCATCAAGAGGCTCTTTAGCTCTTCTTTGCTTTCTGCCATAAAGGGGGTGTCATCTGCATATCTGAGGTGATTGATATTTCTCCTGGCATTCTTGATTCCAACTTGTGCTTCTTCCAGCCCAGCGTTTCTCATGATGTACTCTGCACATAAGTTAAATAAACAGAGTGACAATATACAGCCTTGACGTATTCCTTTACCTATTTGGAACCAGTCTGATGTTCCATGTCCAGTTCTAACTATTCTGACTTGCATACAGAATTCTCGAAAGGGAGGTTGTCTGTGGAGGTCTTAAAATAGCTGTGAAAAGAAGAGGTGTGAAAGTTAAAGGAGAAAAGGAATGATATGCCCATTTGAATGCAGAGTTCCAAAGAATAGCAAGGAAAGATAAGAAAGCCTTCTTCAGTGATCAATGCAAAGAATTAGAGGAAAAGAATAGAATGGGAAAGAGTAGAGATCTCTTCAAGAAAATTAGAGATACCAAGGGAATATTTCATGCAAAGCTAGGCATAATAAAGGAGAGAAATGGTATGGACCTAACCAAAACAGAAGATATTAAGGAGAGGTGGCAAGAATACACAAAAGAACTACACAAAAAAGATCTTCATGACCCAGATAATCATGATGGTGTGGTCACTCACCTAGAGCCAGACATCCTGGAATATGAAGTCAAGTGGGCCTTAGGAAACATCACCATGAACAAAGCTAGTGGAGGTGATGGAGCAGCTGAGCTATTCCAAATCCTAAAAGATGATATTGTAAAAATGCTGCACTCAATTTGCCAGCAAATTTGGAAAACTCAGCAGGGGCCACAGGACTGGAAAATGTCAGGTTTCATTCCAATCCCCAAGAAAGGAAATGCCAAAGAATGTGCAAACTACCGCACAATTGCACTCATCTCATATGCTAGCAAAATAATGCTGAAAATTCTCAAGCCAGGCTTCAATAGTGTGTGACTTGTGAACTTCCAGATGTTCAAGTTGGATTTAGAAAAGGCAGAGGAACCAGAGATAAAATTGCTAACATTTGTTGGATCATCACAAAAGCAAGAGAGGAAAAGGAGTATTGAATATCAATAACCATGACAAACTGGGTTATAGAAGTTCTGTTTTCAGAAGGCAAGAAGTGATGTCAGAGAAAATTGTACTGTTGATTTTCCTATGTGTAGCATTTTTGTCTTTTATATATTTAACTGACACTTGCTAAGTTACCATCACAGACAAACCTTCAAGGTTAGACTGTGTCATAGACATATAGGTAATTTTTGAGTCATGGTCTGTCATGTAAGAGATATGGAACTTAATGAAAGGAGTACGAAATAATGGAGCTTTAACCAAAGTGTATTCATTGGAAGGACTGATGCTGAAGCTGAAGCTCCAATACTTTGGGACATGACATGAGCGAGTTGATTTGTTGTAAAAGAACCTGATGCTGGGAAAGATAGAAGGCAAAAGGAGAAGGGAGTGGCAGAGGATGAGATGGCTAGATAGCATCATGGACTCAATGGACATGAATTTAAACAGACTCTGGGAGAAAGGGAAGGAAAATGGAGCCTGGTGTGCTGCAGTCCATAGGTTTGCAAAGAGTCGGACACAACTTAACAACTGAACAACAATGAAAAAGAAAATCAAAGAGGACCGAGAATATGCTACAATAAAGTCTGGGGTTGCAACTAGTCAGACGTCTAATTCAACAGAACATTAGAAGTGCCATTGGAGCAACTCTAACCTAGACCAGAGGCAAGATCACTGTTCAATTAAAGATGATATACATGCTATCTGGATTTCTTAAATTAGCCTTGCTCATCCTTCCCAATCTGAAATTACAGAAAAGATAGCTAATTACTACCTTTTATGCAAGGACCTATGTATTTAAAACAAGAGGCAAAAAAAAATCAACCTCCCAGCTGACCTTAGGTTATAAATTACTGACAGCATGTAAAGCTAGTAATTATCACCACTTAAACAGTTTTGAATGTGTCTTATTTCTAATAAAGGGGTGAAGAATTCCTTTAGAAATACATTTCTTAGTTGAAACATAATAACATTGTTATTTTCTAACTCTTATCTGTGGTAGTTTAAAAAAATCTATATATTTTATTGAAGTATAGTTGACTTAAGATGTTTCAGGTGCACAGCAAGATAATTTAGTTATACAAATACATGTATATTATTTTTGAAGTTATTTTCCATCATAAGTTGTTACAAGATATTGACTATAGTTCCCTATGCTATACAGTAAAATTTTGTTGCTTGTTGTGTATCTGTTTCTTAATGAGAAATCTAGCATTCTAGTCATACTAAATCAAACAAGTGGAATCAAAATGTGATACTGTCTTTAGCTAGGAAAAAATTCACAAGTTTTCTAATATATAAATATTATACATATTTATATATATGTATGCTGCTAAGTCACTTCAGTCATGTCTGACTCTGTGCGACCCCATAGACGGCAGCCCACCAGGCTTCCCTGTCCCTGGGATTCTCCAGGCAAGAACACTGGAGTGGGTTGCCATTTCCTTCTCCATTTCATTTTCTATAGTTAGAGAAGACATGAAATGTTCTATACTCTCAGAGAACAGAAATAAAACCCTCTAAAATGAGGTTGCAATATCAGGTGGCTCAGTGGTAAAAGAATCTGCCTGCCAATGCGGGAGACACCAGGGTCATGTGTTTGATGCCTGGGTCAGGAAGACCCCCTGGAGGAGGAAATGGCAGCCTTCTCCCGGGTTCTTGCCGGGAGGACCCCAAGAAAGAGGAGCCTGGCAGTCTAGTCCACAGGGTCACAAAGAGTCAGACACGACTGAGGTCACTGAGCACACACACGTGCAGTGTGTGCTAGAACCAGCACCAACACTCATCTGTTGTTCCCTTAAACACATGGCTTGATTTAAGGCTTTTCTACTACACTTGATAAAGGTTTGAGAAAGAATATTAAAAAAAAAAAAAAAGAGAGAGAGATGGAGAAATTGGAGAACATAAACTAAATGAAATGAGAGCACTGAATATGAGATAGAAAAAGTAAAACAAACTAGATCAAAGTAAAAGATCATCATATAGTCCAGTTGTTTTTAAACATGACTGCTCATTAGAAACATATCTTGAACTCTGGAGAAAAAAAGCAATACCTGAGGTTTTGTATTTTTCAAAAAATTTCAAGGCAATTCTTTTTATTTTTTATTTTATTTTTTACTTTATTTTGCTTTACAATACTGTATTGGTTTTGCCATACATTGACATGAATCTGCCACAGGTGTACATAAGCTCCCAATCCTGAACCCTCCTCCCACCTCCCACCCTATATCATCTCTCTGGATCATCCCTGTGCACCAGCCCCAAGCATCCTGTATCCTGTATCGAACATAGACTGGTGATTCATTTCNCCCAGGTATATAAGAAGATTTGAGGTCAGGCAGACTGCTTTTCTTCTTTCCTACTGAAGCTTAGGGAAACTACAACAACTCAAGGAAGTTGGTTGTACCAAGATGATGAGCTGAGTCTTCTATTTGCAAAGAAAAGTATGAGAGCATCTAAACATTTCCAAAAATGATTAAGAAGAGTACCAACAAATCTAATAAGATAACGAAAAGGGAGAACTCATGGATCAATGACTGGGGATGGCTTTGGGTCAGACACTCCTTCCCCACCGATATATGGGATTCACATAGCTCTAACTTATATGCTATGCTGTTAGGAAGATGAAAGGTTGCATGGAAATTTGGAATTGAATTACATTAAACATGAAATAATAAGGAAAATACTAAATTGATCAAGTTTCTGTAGAACTGACTCATTTATATATTCTTCTGTCATGGGGACATGATTGTTGAAAACACAGAACAGGATACAGACAATGTTTGCCTATATTTCATGACTCAGTTTTTTTGCCAAAATTATTCTGAATAGGCTAGGTTCTCAGATACACTGTAAAAAAATCATTTTCCATGGAAATAGAGAAAAAGATGTATTAATCTTAGAAATGCATTTATCTTTTTATTGATTCTTTGGAAAATAACATTTTGGAATCTAGCACATAGCAAACTTTTTGTAGTTTGGGAGCGTTTAGTTACATAAAATGAAAGCCAATCTTGAAAGGAGAGAGACTGTAGTTAAAATTCTTTGTTAATAATCATGTTGAATAGAAAGTTTTTTAGCTTTCTTTGTTTAAAGTTCCTTTGTTTTAAATCCTCTAATCCATTAGGAACCTTGTTTTTTTGTTTGTTTGTTTGTTTGTTTTTTTCAGGTGAAATAGTTTTGCCTGATTCCTTTGTGGCTCAGCTGGTAAAGAATCCGCCTACAATGCAGGAGACCTGGGTTTGATCCCAAGTTTGGGAAGATCACCTGGAGAAGGGAAAGGCTACCCCCTCTAATATTCTGGCCTGGAGAATTCCATGGACTGTATAGTCACGGGGTCGCAAAGAGTCGGTCATGATTGAGTGATCTTCAGTTAGCTATTAGAACATTAGCTGATGGGCTTTTATTTGTGCTTGATATAAAAATCACTGGGTGGTAGTAGCTATTTGAGTGGGCTAGGTTAATGATTTAAGGGGTGAAAGAGTAGACAAGGACTCATCTGTGGAATATCTATGCATAAGCATTCCTTTAAGTTTCTCAAGATTAATGGCACAAAATAATCTTTAGTCAAGAAGGTTGGAGGCTTGCATAATATAAATGAGTATATCTGAAGAAAGAAATATAATATATATAATATAAGGCTGGGAGGGATTGGGGGCAGGAGGAAAAAGGGATGACAGAGGATGAGAGCGCTGGATGGCATCACAGACTCGGTGGACATGAATTTGGGTAAACTCCTGGAGTTGGTGATGGACAGGGAGGCCTGGTGTGCTGTGATTCATGGGGTTGCAAAGAGTCGGACACGAATAAGTGACTGAACTGAAATGAACTGAACTGAACTGATGCAGTTCTTGATATAAGATAAGAAAAAAAAATTAGTCAGGATTTGTACTAGCATATTGTAGCAACAAATAACCTCATACTTTCAGTGACTTATATCAAGTGTTTATTTTTCATTCAAACGACATGTCTAATCATATCAGCCTCATCTTGTTGCATTAAATGCTTATTCTACTTCCCAGCTTCTCTTCAGGTACATTCAAATCATTGTGATCAAGAGAAAAAAAAAAAAAAAACACTGGGAAAATTATACAACGACTTTATAAAGCTTCTGTCAAGTGTCATTTTATATGGCATTTCTACTGATACTACATCATCCAAGCCAAGTCAACGCCAAGATCTCCAGGCCAAGGATTATATATAACCACACTCCAGCAGGAGTACAACAAGAAGAAAATGAAATATTTATAAAATATTAATAAAAGTTATGACAAGCATCTATTTCAGTTCAGTTCAGTTCATTTGCTCAGTCGTGTCCGACTCTTTGCGACCCCATGAATTGCAGCACGCCAGGCCTCCCTGTCCATCACCAACTCCTGGAGTTCACTCAAACTCACGTCCATCGAGTCCGTGATGCCATCCAGCCATCTTATCCTCTGTCGTCCCCTTCTCCTCCTGCCCCCAATCCCTTCCAGCATCAGAGTCTTTTCCAATGAGTTAACTCTTTGCATGAGGTGGCCAAAGTACTGGAGTTTCAGCTTCAGCATCATTCCTTCCAAATTAATCCCAGGGGTGATCTCCTTCAGAATGGACTGGTTGGATCTCCTTGCAGTCCAAGGGACTCTCAAGAGTCTTCTCCAACACCACAGTTCAAAAGCATCACTTCTTTAGCGCTCAGCCTTCTTCACAGTCCAACTCTCACATCTATACATGACAACAGGAAAAACCATAGCCTTGACTAGACGGACCTCTGTTGGCAAAGTAATGTCTCTGCTTTTGAATATGCTATCTAGGTTGCTCATAACTTTTCTTCCAAGAAGTAAGTGTCTTTTAATTTCATGGCTACAGTCACCATCTGCAGTGATTTTGGAGCCCAAAAAATTAAAGTCTGACACTGTTTCCACTGTTTCCCCATCTATTTCTCATGAAGTGATGGGACTGGATGCCATGATCTTCGTTTTCTGAATGTTGAGCTTTAAGTCAACTTTTTTACTCTCTTCTTTCACTTTCAACAAGAGGCTTTTTAGCTCCTCTTCACTTTCTGTAAGTGTGGTGTCATCTGCATATCTGAGGTTATTGATATTTCTGGAAATCTTGATTCCAGCTTGTGTTTCTTTAACTTTATATTGAGGTAATTTTTAATTCAATTAATGTACATCATGCACATCCTTTTTTTCTAACTCTGTGTAAGAAACTGTGAAATTTTATCTTCTGATCAATTATCTTAATGTCTTGCTAAGGTGAAGATGGGCTGATTTTCCTTATCTAACCACCATTCCATTTTCTCTTGGTAAGAGTGCCTGAAATGTCTTTTTAATTAAGTGTCTTTTAATTTCATGGCTACAGTCACCATCTGCAGTGATTTTGGAGCCCAAAAAATTAAAGTCTGACACTGTTTCCACTGTTTCCCCATCTATTTCTCATGAAGTGATGGGACTGGATGCCATGATCTTCGTTTTCTGAATGTTGAGCTTTAAGTCAACTTTTTTACTCTCTTCTTTCACTTTCAACAAGAGGCTTTTTAGCTCCTCTTCACTTTCTGTAAGTGTGGTGTCATCTGCATATCTGAGGTTATTGATATTTCTGGAAATCTTGATTCCAGCTTGTGTTTCTTTAACTTTATATTGAGGTAATTTTTAATTCAATTAATGTACATCATGCACATCCTTTTTTTCTAACTCTGTGTAAGAAACTGTGAAATTTTATCTTCTGATCAATTATCTTAATGTCTTGCTAAGGTGAAGATGGGCTGATTTTCCTTATCTAACCACCATTCCATTTTCTCTTGGTAAGAGTGCCTGAAATGTCTTTTTGAACTGCATCTTGCCCATTTGGTGGTCATGTATCTTAATGATGCTACACTTATAACTCCAAGTTTGTTTCCTCTGAGCCTACCCAGCATCAAACAGCACAGATATTTATGCTGGGCAGTGTGACACATCATTGTCCAAACAGTGCGTTTTGATCACTCTAGCCACATTGATCCATATCAGTTGAAACATACTCATTAAGATGTTTCAATCAGGATCAATCCTGGACATGTGTAAAAGTTTGTCAGAAGATACAAAACAAAACAAAACCTCTCTTCATTTTATTGGACCAAGGAAATGTAGGCCTAACTGCTGGTTTTCACCTTGTTCACATGAGTGAGTTAGGTCGAAAGGTGTAGACAGGATGACAGCTGATATCATGTGGATATTTGAAGAATGAGCTGTATCTGAAAGTGGAAATAAAGGAGGAGGAATGGAAGCAAACAGTAGGAACCAGTGTGGAATATGAAATCTATGAAAGTATGTAATCTATGAAATAAATGCCCCCCCCTTTTTTTTTTCAATAATCAGAAAGAAGTAAGTCCTCTAGCTACCTGCAAACAACAGTCTCAGCTGATTCAAATACTATTTCAAATAGTGAACATTCTTCTTGATTGAGCTTTTACTGTTTCTATAGCTGCTTTTTGCCCTAATTGCCAGGCTCAGGCCTTCTCATCTTCTCAAAAGTAGAAAAGACCAGACTTCCATTAAAGGAAACAGTAAAATTTACTCATGTTGATACTGGAGGTAAGATAATATAAGTAAGCTTCCAGGGATTTATGAAGGATCAGCATCAATTTAATAGGTTTCTAGAATTCATGTTTGTTGCTTAGTTGCTAAGTTGTGTCCAATTCTTTAGCGATCCCATGGACTTTAGCCCACCAGGGTCCTCTCTCCATGGGATTTCCCCGGCAAGACTAGTGGAGTGGGTTGTGATTTCCTTCTCCAGGCTAGACATCATGAGTCAAGCAAATTGAAGGAATTATTGTTTGAAGATATAACACATATTTTTCCAGGTTGGTGTAAAGACATTGGGTCTCAAAATGAATTCAAGCAAAAATAAATGTTTTCAATAGAAATCTCTATCAATAGGTACCATGTTTTCATCACTAGGATATTACTTTTTTTCTTTCATTAGACTGTAATAATGACATGGTGACCTCTTGTCTAGACTTAAGCTTTCAAGTCTACTTCTGCTCAGGGGGTTCCGATATGTTTCAAAAGTAATCAGTCACATGCCAGAAGCTGCCTGGATGATTACCTCTGGGAGTTTTTGAAAAATTTTAATCATTTGATGTGAATATAATTGCAATAAAATGCTCTCATCAATACACCAGGTAGGATTAGGTTATCTAACTTTTATTATATTTAATAATCTGTAAAACCTACTTAAGAAGATGGTCTTTTCTATTGTGATTGTCAAAAAGTTTAACCATCAAATATATATACTCAATCTTTAAATCCTTGTACTTGAAAATTTACTGGGGACAGCTTCACATCCTCGAAAGTATCTATATCCTGAAAAATAAGATATTAAACCAGTTTCATCACTTAAAGGATAGTCAAGATTTTGCTAACTTTTTAAAACCAATGCATTGTCCATAAAGTATTTCCTATTAATCTGTGCTTACATTTTTAATAATATAATTTAAAATAAATTTTAAAGCTTATGTTGCTATGTTATCAATACTCCAGAAACTCATTAAAGTTGACTCAAATTCATATATTCAGTGCGAAGGAAGATCATCTATAATGTAATGCAGTTACTCTGTATAACAAGGAAAATTAGAGATTCAACTGGAATTGTAAATAAATCTCCACTTATTTCATATACAAATTAGATTGTTGAATATAAGTTGTTATCAAATTGTGCAACATACGGTTTGGATTTGTTTGTTTTTTGCTGGCTTAAAGGGTTAGTGGAAAGGGGAGAAGAAAAAGCGGAAATGAAAAATAAGGATTGTTATCCTAGATTGAGGATTATTAACTTTAATCAATAAAGTGCTTGGGGTTATTTTATATTATTGAAGTCAAAACATAAGACAGATTTTGATCTGGGCCACCAGCCACAATGAGTTATTAACTGGTGGTCTCATATTATAGTACAGGACTGTGTATAAATTTATTCATCCTTCTTAATGAATGAAATAGATGTTGGGAGTTCTCTGGAAGTTCAAATTTATCTGAGTCATTAATCAGATTGTGACAATAAAACTGGTGCAATAAATTATATTATTTGAGCAACCATAGGCTATGATTTGTATGGTTTCAGAATTTTAGCTGTGTATCATTCTGCTAAATCATATATTTAAAATTGGCATCAGATCAGAATCTATCTGCAGTCAATTAGACCTGAGATCAATCCTTGGGTATGGAAGATACCTGGAGAAGGGAATGGTAACTCACTCCAGTACAGAAAAATTGCCTGGAAAATTGCATGGAAAGAGGAGCCTGGTGGGGTACAATCCATGGGGTCACAAAGAATCAGACACACTGAGCAACCAAGTACACTTTGATGACAGAGGACATGAAATGCCATGAATTTTTCAACTCTCTTATATTTAAAATTCTCACTTTGCTACAATTATTGATAGGAAAAATCTGCTCTGAGTAGTCTTAATAGGTAATCTTAAAAAAAAATGTCAGTCTCAAAGTGGATGTTATTTTAATTTTTCAAATGTTTCCTATTAAATCAGTGTTCTATTATAGGGTATATTAGCTCCTATGCTCTACTCTGCTTGTTTTGTTTGCTCTGCTAGTCATGTCTGACTCTTTGCAACCCCATGGACAGTAGCCCACCAGGCTCCTCTGTCCATTGGACTCTCCAGGCAATACTAGAGTGGCTTGTCATGCGTTCTGGCAGAGGTTCTTCCCAACTCAGGGATTAAACCCAGGTCTCCAGCATTGCAAGAGGATTCTTTACCATCTGAGCCACCAGGGAAATCCAGAATACTGGAGTGGGTAGCCTATCCTGGGGGGGTCTTCCTGACCCAGGTATCCAACTGGGGCCTCCTGCTTTGCAGGTGGATTCTTTGCCAGTTGAACTACTAGGGAAGCCCCTCAGGTCCTACAATCACCTACAATTAGTTGGAAATCTATGAGAGGGAGATATAGAAGCATGAGATAATCTGCAATAACTTTGATCTTTGTTGTGTTGTCAAAGCCTCTAATAATATTGCTTAAGCTATCTTCACTTATATGTGACTTAGGAGCCATAGTTTATGTCAACCAGTTCAGTTCAGTTTAGTTGCTCAGTTGTGTTCTACTCTTTGCGACCCTATGAATTGCAGCATGCCAGGCCTCCCTATCCATCACCAACTCCAGGAGTTTACCCAAATTCATGTCCATCGAGTCTGCNTGTGTTATCAAAGCCTCTAATAATATTGCTTAAGCTATCTTCACTTATATGTGACTTAGGAGCCATAGTTTATGTCAACCAGTTCAGTTCAGTTTAGTTGCTCAGTTGTGTTCTACTCTTTGCGACCCTATGAATTGCAGCATGCCAGGCCTCCCTATCCATCACCAACTCCAGGAGTTTACCCAAATTCATGTCCATCGAGTCTGCAATGCCATCCAGCCATCTCATCCTCTGTCATCCCCTTCTCCTCCGCATGAGGTGGCCAAAGTATTGGAGTTTCAGCTTCATCATCAGTCCTTCCAGTGAACACCCAGGACTGATCTCCTTTAGGATGGACTGGTTGGATCTCCTTGCAATCCAAGGGACTCTCAAGAGTCTTCTGCAACACATGAAGTGAAGTGAAGTGAATGAAGTCGCTCAGTCGTGTCTGACTCTTTGTGATGCCATGGACTGTAGCCTACTAGGTTCACCTTCCAAGGGGTTTTCCAGGCAAGAATACTGGAATGGGTTGCCATTTCCTTCTCCAGGAGATCTTCCCAACCCAAGGATTGCACCCAGGTCTCCCACATGGTAGGCATTGTAGGCAGATGCTTTACTGTCTGAGCCACCAGAGAAGATCATAACATATGTTAAAATCATTTTGTCCATTTTGTAGTAACATTTAAGTTTTATATTCTTATTTGTCTGTGTGCATGCTAAGTCGCTTCAGTTGTGTCCGACTCTTTGTGACCTGTGGACTGTAGCTTGCCAGGCTCCTCTGTCTATGAGGACTCTCCAGACAAGAATACTGGAGTGGGTTGCAGTGCCCTCCTCCAGGTGATCCTCCTGACCCAGGAATCAAACCTGCATTTATGTCCCCTGTATTGGCAGGCAGGTTCTTTATCACTAAAGCCACCTGGTAAGTCCATCCTATTTATTAATCATCAATTACTCCAGAATCACATAGCATGCTTTCATTGAAAATAGACATACAATTGAGAAAAATATCAAATAAATCACCACATCCGTCAAGAGTAAGATAGAAATGCATACTTTTCTATTCCATCTTTTACAAATTTATAACTTTAAATATCACTGGAATAGTGCATATCACACCTGAATTTATAGAATATTCAGTTATGTTTCTGAATTCTTAAGAGCTGGTGAGAAGGGTATATGAAACTTTTTATTTTTGTGCTTTTTAACTCATTATTTATTAAATGTTTTATCATGTTCAAGTTGTCTTCTTATATTTTCCTTTGATCTAAGCTTTCTCATTGATACAGTGAAAGCTGCTCTCAAGTATCAGTTCAGATAATTTGAGAATAGTCAAGTAAGTGTACAGCCAGAAAATCAGAGTATGTGAAACAATAGAAAAGAAATTGGGGTGAATTTCACATCCCAATGGATAGATACCTAATGCCCTACTAGGATCAAAGGGAAAAAATAATCAGTTAAACTTTCATGCAGCTTTGTAAATTCTGATAGAAAGTTATTACATTCTTCATAAAAATATTTATCCAAAATTTAAGGGAAAACTTATCGGAACTCTTCATTTTAAGGTAAACTGCAAATACATCTTTGGTATTTCTTGAAAATCAGCTAATGATCATAACTGGCACTTGTATTAAGCACTAGCTATGGTTGATGTATGTGATAATTACAGTGCTTTGCTGGAAAATCTAATAAATCCTAGAATTGTTGTTTTCAAAAATTTATTTTTATGGAAATTAAAGCCTGAATATCTCATTTATTACAGCAAGAGAACTATACAAGCTTTTCTGACAGACTCAATCAAAAACTGTGTCAACTCATGAAAAGTAATTGTTTCTGAAAACTGGAATAAAAAGCTTTATTTTCTAAAACTGAGTGCCTTAGTATTACAATGTAGCAAACATAATTTTCACAACACAACAAAATGAATTTAATAAGATTCAGATATCTGTTTTGACATAGAACTCAAGAAAATAAGTAAATATAGTAACACTTTAAAATATATTTGACATATTTTCAAAACATGATTTACTTACAGTATAATTATTCTTGAAATAAGATATTTTATTCAGTCAAACGCTTTATTGTTTTTTCCCCATATATAAATTCTTTGTGATTTAAAAAAAAATAGTGTGTGGATTATTTAAAGCTGTATAAAAGATTATTAAGGTAAACTATTTTTGAGGGTTTAATTGAGTTCCACATTTGGTCTCAACAAAGTTGAAATTGTGTAGCTAACTTTTTAATAATTCAATTGAGTCAGCTTTTTTGTAAATAATAATGTAAGCTCAACTAAGATCAAATTTTCAAGTTTAATAACAGAATATATGCAAATAATATAAGTACATGAAACATTTTTTTTACATATCCAATAGAGTTTTCACTTCTTAGCTATCAATCTTTCCTGGAATGTTCTTAATATATTTCTTAAATTTGTTTAAATTTTAATTAATACATGTATAAAATTTAAAGAAAGAAGCTTTTATTCTTCCTTAATTTTTTGAGGTATCATAGACAATGTTATATTAGTTTCAGGTTTATAACATAATTATTCTGTATTTGAACATATTTCAGAATTTTTCTTCTTGTCTTAAACTAAACTATATGATAAACATTATATATACCTGAAATGTTGGCTTTTTTCACTTAGTAATATGCATTTGGGCTTTTGTGGTGAATCAGACGGTTCTGCCTGCAATGTGGATTGGGAAGATCCCTTGGAAAAGGGAATGGCATAATTCCATGGACAGAGGAGCTTGTTGGGCTACAGTCCGTGGGGTCACATAGAGTCACACATGACTGAATGACTAACACACACACACACACACACACACACACACACAATATGCATTTAAGGTAACTTCATGTCTTTATATGATTTGGTTTGGCTCATTTATTTTTGTACTGAATAGTATCCCATTTTGTGAATGTGTCACACTTTATCCATTCACTTACTGAAAGACACCTTGTTTGCTTCTAAGTTTTGGCAATTATGAATAAAGTTGCAATAAGCAACCATGTACAGATTTATGTGAGGACAGAAGTATTCAGCTTCTTTGAGTGAATACCAATGTTTACATATGTATGGTTATAGGTAAGTTTTGTGAAAAACTACCAACCTGTCATCCAAAGTGCCTGTACAAGTTTGCCTTCCTACCACTTTACCCACTGCATTTGGTATTGTCAGTGTTCTGGATTTTGGCCATTATAACAGGTTTTGTAGTAGTGTCTCATGGTTGTTTTAATTAGCATTTCCCTAAAGACATATGCTGTAAAACATCTTTTCTCTGTTTCTTTGCTATCTGTCTATATTCTTTTGTAAATTGTCTGTTAAGGCATTTGGCCCATTTTTATCAGCTTTTTTTTTAATTGTTCAGTTCAAAGATACTTTGTATATTTGAAATAATTATTTATCAGATTTATCTTTCTTATTGATACATAATTGACGTAAAGCATTTAACATGTATAGTGTGTTAATTTGATACATTTGTATATTACAATTTGATTACTAATGTAGCTAACACTTCTGCTGCTGCTACTGCTGCTAAGTTGTTTCAGTCATGTCCAACTCTGGGCAGCCCATTCTCCAGGCAAGAACATTGGAGTGGGTTGCCATTTCCTTCTCCAATGCATGAAAGTGAAAAGTGAAAGTGAAGTCGCTCAGTCATGTCAGACTCTTTGCGACCCCATGGACTGCAGCCTACCAGGCTCCTTTGCCCATGGGATTTTCCAGGCAAGAGTACTGGAGTGGGGTGTCACACCTCTAGCACATCACATAATTATCATTTTTTTGTGTGTATATGATAAAAACCAGATCCACTCTCTCAGCAGCTTTGAAGTTTGTAATTCAATATTGTTGACTATAATTTCTATCCTCTGTATTACATTGCTGAAACTTTCTAAAGTACTGGTTATGAGTTTGTACCCTATAGCACCTCTAGCACATCACATAATTATCATTTTTTTGTGTGTATATGATAAAAACCAGATCCACTCTCTCAGCAGCTTTGAAGTTTGTAATTCAATATTGTTGACTATAATTTCTATCCTCTGTATTACATTGCTGAAACTTTCTAAAGTACTGGTTATGAGTTTGTACCCTATAGCAACATCTCCCCAATTTTCCCAGATGCCAGCACTGGTAACCACCATTCTACATTCTCCTTCCTTAAGTTCAGCTTTTAAAGACAACAAATGTAATAATATATAGTATGTCTTTCTCTATATGATTTATATCACTTAGCATAATGCCCTCAAGTCCATCTATATCTTACTGCAAATAGCAAGATTTCCTTCTTCCTCACACTGAATAATAGTTAATTGTATATTGGTATATTAGTGTACACACACATATATATATGTATATATATATGTGTGTGTATACATATATTTATACACTCACATAGACATGTATATACACACTGGTATATATAAACATGATGGTTATATATACACAGGCATATATAAACATGATGGTTATATATACACAGGCATATATAATCTCTCAGCAGCTTTGAAGTTTGTAATTCAATATTGTTGACTATAATTTCTATCCTCTGTATTACATTGCTGAAACTTTTTAAAGTACTGGTTATGAGTTTGTACCCTATAGCAACATCTCCCCAATTTTCCCAGCACTGGTAACCACCATTCTACATTCTCCTTCCTTAAGTTCAGCTTTTAAAGACAACAAATGTAACAATATATAGTATGTCTTTCTCTATATGATTTATATCACTTAGCATAATGCCCTCAGGTCCATCTATGTCTTACTCCAAATAGCAAGATTTCCTTCTTCCTCACACTGAATAATAGTTAATTGTATATTGGTATATTAGTGTACACACATATATATATGTGTATATATATGTATATATATATATATATATATTTATACACTCACATAGACATTTATATACACACTGGTATATATAAACATGATGGTTATACATACACAGGCATATATAAACATGATGGTTTATTTCTGGGTCTCTATTTTGTTCTATTGGTGTATAGGTCCATTTATATGTCAGTATCATACTGTTTTAATTACTATGTTTTTGTAGTATTGCTTGAAATCAGAAAGTGCAATGCTTTCAGCTTTGTTCTTCTTTCTTGGGATTGCTTGGGCTCAGTGGAGTCTTTTATGACTGTACACGTTTTAGGATTTTTTTTTTTCTATTTCTCTGAAGAAAATAAAACTAGACTAATAACTCTCATGACTCTATATGCAAAAATTTTCTACCAAATGTTAGCAAAATGAAGTCAACAATTCATTAATAAGGTCATACACCACAACCAACTTTCCTGGGATGCAAGAATAGCTCAACATAGGCAAATCAGTAAATGTGCTCCATCACATTAATAGAATAAAAGAAAAAAAATCATATGATCATTTCAAAAGGTGCAGAAAAAGTATCTAACAAAATGCAATCTCTTTTCATGATAAAAACCCTTAACAAATTGGGTACAGAAAGAATATGATACAATACTTTAAAGGCCATATATAACATATCCACAGCAACATAATTCTCAATAGTGGTAGAATGTCAAAGATGATAGCAGCTCTAATAAGGCTTCTCATTTGTTTAGATTACAGTGTGTAGTGTTTTCATATTTACTCAGTTTTGAGTACCTAATGCTGTAATGGTTCAGCATTTAAGACCTGTTTTTCTCTGGAATTTTAATTAATTGCTAGCATCTTCAAGTAGCTTTCAAAAACCACTCTCTTCTCAATTGCTTACCACATAAGGTAAGAGAGGATAACATGCCAGATGTTTCTTATTCCAGCAAAAGTTCCTCCAGAGTTATGAATGTGGAAATAATTCTTAATTTCCTTTTGTTGCCGGGTCAATTACTGTACTTTATTTTTATTGGACTGTTTTGACTTTACTTATGGGTGTATAAGTATATGTATATATTCAATTTCTTTAATTATTATTTGCCTGATTTTTCAACTGCCATTTAACTGGGGTGCATCTTTGGTTTCTCATTTTAGGTATTTGTTTTAATCTCAATTAGTTCCATAACAAACCTTGTGGAAACTTTGTTCCTGACCAGAGATCAAGCCCTGAGCCTTTGGAGTGGGAGTACTGACTCCAGGACCCTAGACTACCAGAGAACTAACCCTAGATATCAGATAGTATCAGATAGTGAGAAGTCACTCAACAGAAACCACTTGAATACACGTTTCAATACCACCCAACCATCAGTAGCACTCTGTGCAGGATGTCTCATCTAAACAACAAACAAAACAAAAATACAAACCAATAAAAACCCTTAACAAATTGGGTACAGAAAGAATATGATACAATACTTTAAAGGCCATATATAACATATCCACAGCTAACATAATTCTCAATAGTGGTAGAATGTCAAAGATGATAGCAGCTCTAATAAGGCTTCTCATTTGTTTAGATTACAGTGTGTAGTGTTTTCATATTTACTCAGTTTTGAGTACCTAATGCTGTAATGGTTCAGCATTTAAGACCTGTTTTTCTCTGGAATTTTAATTAATTGCTAGCATCTTCAAGTAGCTTTCAAAAACCACTCTCTTCTCAATTGCTTACCACATAAGGTAAGAGAGGATAACATGCCAGATGTTTCTTATTCCAGCAAAAGTTCCTCCAGAGTTATGAATGTGGAAATAATTCTTAATTTCCTTTCGTTGCCGGGTCAATTACTGTACTTTATTTTTATTGGACTGTTTTGACTTTACTTATGGGTGTATAAGTATATGTATATATTCAATTTCTTTAATTATTATTTGCCTGATTTTTCAACTGCCATTTAACTGGGGTGCATCTTTGGTTTCTCATTTTAGGTATTTGTTTTAATCTCAATTAGTTCCATAACAAACCTTGTGGAAACTTTGTTCCTGACCAGAGATCAAGCCCTGAGCCTTTGGAGTGGGAGTACTGACTCCAGGACCCTAGACTACCAGAGAACTAACCCTAGATATCAGATAGTATCAGATAGTGAGAAGTCACTCAACAGAAACCACTTGAATACACGTTTCAATACCACCCAACCATCAGTAGCACTCTGTGCAGGATGTCTCATCTAAACAACAAACAAAACAAAAATACAAACCCAATCATCAGCAGACAGGATTACTACCTCTCTCAACCTTGCCCATCAGAGGAAAAACAAGCAAACAAACAACAACAACAACAAACTCAGCACAAATCTCACCCTACAGGAAGCTTACACAAAGCACTGCACCAAGCTTAGGAGAGCAGAAAACCAAAAGGAAGAAAAAATTCAACTTTGAAGCCTCTGAAAAGGAGACTTAAACACAATAAGTTAAAATAAATAAATAAATAATGAAATGAGAGTAATACCACACAAATGAAGGAACAAACAAAAACACAGAAGTCCAAATGAATGAATAGGAAATAGGAAAGTTGCCGGTAAAGAATTCAGAATAAGGATAGTAAAGAGGATCAAAAACCTTGAAAACAGAATGGAAAAAATGCAAGAATCAATTAACGAAGACCTGGAAGAATTAAAAAATAAACACACCAACAACACAACTACTGACATTAAAAATATTCTAGAAGGAATCAGTAGGAGAATATCTGAAGCAGAAGAACAAATCAGTGAGCTGGAAGTTAAAATGATAGAAATAACTTCTGAAGAGCAAAATAAAGTAAAAAGAATTAAAAGAATTGAGGATAGTCTCAGAGGCCTCTAGGACAATATCAAATGACCAACATTCAATTATAGATGTCCCAGAAGAAGAGAAAAAGAAAACACATGAGAAAATTTTTGAAGAGATTATAGTTGAAAATTTCCCCAACATGGAAGAGGAAATAGTCAATTAAGTTCAGGAGGTGCAAAGAGTACCATACAAGATAAATCCTAGGAAAGACACACCAAGACACATATTAATCAAATTAACAGAGAATAAACACAAAGAAAAAGAAAGAATATTAAAAGCAACAGGGAAAAGCAACAAGTACCATACAAGGGAAACCCCACATGTTTAACAGGTGATCTTTCAGCAGAAATTCCGCAGGCCAAAAGGAAATGGTAGGATATATTTATGGAGAAGGCAATGTCACCCCACTCCAGTACTCTTGCCTGGAAAATCCCATGGATGCAGGAGCATGGTAGGCTGCAGTCCATGGAGTCACTTAGAGTTGGACACGACTGAACAACTTCGCTTTCAGTTTTCACTTTCATGCATTGGAGAAGGAAATGGCAACCCACTCCAATGTTCTTGCCTGGAGAATCCCAGGGATGGAGGAGCCTGGTGGGCTGCCGACTATGGGGTCACACAGAGTCAGACACGACTGAAGCGACTTAGCACAGCAGTGGCAGCAAGCTATATTTAAAGTACTGAAGGGGAAAAATCTACAACCAAGATTACTGTACTCAGCAAGGATCTCATTCAAAATTAGTGGAGAAATAAAAAGATTTTCAGACAAGTAAAAGTTAAGAGAAATCAGTACCACCAAACGAGCTTTACAATAAATGTTAAAGGGATTTATATAATCAAGAAATACAACAAAAGAAAAAGATCTACAAATTCAACCCCAAACAATAGAGAAAATGGCAATAGGAACATACACATCAATAATTACTTCAAATGTAAAATAATTAAATGCTTCAACGAAAAGACACAGGCTGGCTGCATGTTTACAAAAATAAACCCCATATATATGCTGTCTACAAAAAGCCCACTTTAGACCTAAAGACGCATATAGACTGAAAATGAGAGGGAGGAAAACTATATTTCATGCAAATGGCAAACAAAAGAAAGCTGGAGTAGTAATCCTCATATCAGACAAAACAGACCTTAAAATAAAGAACATTACAAAAGATAATGAAGGACAGTATATAATGATCAAGGGATCAATCCAAAAAGAAGATATAACAACTGTAAATATCTATGTACCCAACATAGGAGCACCTCAATACATAAGACAAACACTAACAGACATAAAAGGAGAAATGGACAGTAACACAATAATAGTAGGAGACTTTAACACCCCACTCACACCAATCGACAGATCATCAAAACAGAAAATTATAGTAATCCTCATATCAGACAAAACAGACCTTAAAATAAAGAACATTACAAAAGATAATGAAGGACAGTATATAATGATCAAGGGATCAATCCAAAAAGAAGATATAACAACTGTAAATATCTATGTACCCAACATAGGAGCACCTCAATACATAAGACAAACACTAACAGACATAAAAGGAGAAATGGACAGTAACACAATAATAGTAGGAGACTTTAACACCCCACTCACACCAATCGACAGATCATCAAAACAGAAAATTAATAAGGACGCACAAGTCTTAGATGATACATTAGATGAGATGGATCTCATAGATATCTTTGGGACATTCCATCAAAATGCAGAAGAACACACTTTCTTCTCAAGTGCACATGGAACATTCTCCAGGATGGACCACATCTTGGGTCAAAAATCAAACTGAAGTAAATTTAAGAAAATTGGAATCGTATCAAGCATCACTCCAACCACAATGCTATGAGACTAGATATCAATTACAAGAAAAAAAACTTTAAGAAACACAAACACACGGAGATTAAACAACACATTCCTAAATAACCTAGAGGTTACTGAAGAAATCAAAAGGGAAGTCAAAACACTTTTAGAGACAAATGACAATGAAAACACAACTCAAAACCTATGGGACGCAGCAAAAGCAGTTCTAAGAGGGAAGTTTGTAGCAATACAACCCTACCTCAAGAGACAAGAAAAACATTAAATATGCAACCTAAATTTACACCTTAAACAACTGGAAAAAGAAGCAAAAAATAACTCCAAAATTAGTAGAAGGAAAGAAATCATAAGATCTATGCAGAAATAAGTGAATGAGAAATGAAGTAAACAATAGTAAAGATGAATAAAACTAAAAGCTTGTTCTTTTGAGAAGATAAACAAAATTGACAAAATTTAGCCAGACTTATCAAGAGAGAAGAATAAGATCAACAAAATTAGAAATGAAAAAGGATAGGTTACAACAGACAATGCAGAAATACAAAGGATTATGAGACTATTATAAACAACTATATGGCAATAAAATGGATAACCTGGAAGAAATTGACAAATTCTTAGAAAAATTTAATCTTCCAAGACTGAACCAGGAAGAAATAGAAATTATGAACAACCCAATTATTAAGCACTGAAATTGAAGTTGTGAAATCAAACATCTCCCCCCAAAGAAAGCCCAGGACCAGATGGCTTCACAGGATAATTCTATCAAACATTTAGAGAAGAGCTAATGCCTATCCTTGTAAAACTCTTTCAAAAGTTACAGAGGAAGGAACACTTCCAAACTCATTCATATGAGGCCACCATCGCCCTGATACCAAAACCAGAGAAAGACAATTCACAAAAAAGAAAATTACCAACCAGTATCACTGATGAACACAGATCAAAATCCTCAGCAAAACTTTAGCAAAGAGAATTCAACTACATATCAAAAAGCTCATACACCATGATCAAGTTAGTTTTATTCCAGGGAAGAAAGTATTCTTCAATATATTCAAATCAATCAATATTAACAAATTGATATTAACAAATTGAAAGATAAAAGCCACATGATAATCTCAATAGATGCAGAAAAAGCCTTTGACAAAATTCAGCACCCATTTATAATTAAATGGGTGCATAGAAGGAACTTATCACCACATAGTAAAGGCCATATATGATAAGCCTACAGCAAACATTCTCAATGGTGAGAAACTGAAAGCATCCCCCCTAAGATCAGGAACAATTTAACAGTGTCCACTTTCACCACTATTATTCAACATAATTCTGGAAGTCATAGCTACAGCAATCAGAGAACAGAAAGAAATAAAAGGAATTCAGATTGGAAAGAAAGAAGATGTTTGTCATACAGATGACAAAGTGTCATCTCATTATTTGCAGATAACATGATACTGTACATAGAAAACCCAATCAAACAGCCCAATCAAAAAGTGGGAAAAAAGACCTAAACTGATATTTCTTCAAAGAAGACATACAGATGGCTAATAAATACATGAAAAGATGTTCAACATCACTCATTATTAGAGAAATGCAAATCAAAGCTATAATGAGATATCACCTCACACCAGTCAGAATGGCCATCATCAAAAAGTCTACAAACGATAAATGCTGTAGGTGTGGAGAAAAGGGAATGCTCTTGTGTGCTGTTGGTGGGAATGTAAATTCAAACAGCCACTATGGAAGATGGTAGGTATGGAGATTCCTTAAAAATAACTAGGAATAAAACCACCATATGATCCAGCAATTCCACTCCTACACATATACACTGAGGAAACCAAAATGTAAAAGACACATGTATCCCATTGCTCATTGCAACACTATTTACAGTAGCTAGAATATGGAAGAGTTATGAGTATTTTACAATCTCATAAAATAAAAATACTGTTATTTATCCAATAACACACTTGGATGAGTATATAATACTTTTTGTCATTTTATTTCAAAGTTTAATAACTTTCTTTAGTAAATATATCAATGATATGCAGGTTTAATTCTTCAGTTTCTTATCAGGTGGTTTCTTTATCAGTTTTACAGTGCCGCTTGCCTGTTGTTCATATAGCTCCCTCCTGTTTTCAGAATCTTCATTAGAATATCATCTCAAAGAAGCCTTTCCGTTTGTCTCTATCAAAAATTGTTCTTGTCACTCTAAATAGATCTTATTGTCTTTCATAGTAATTATTACTTACTAATATTATAGTGTATATATTTTCTTCTCTTTCCCCCACTAGAAGAAGAGTTCTCTGTGGGTAGGAACTTTGTCCATTTTAACACTCTACACCTAATCTCAAACGGTCGACAAAGCTATGTAAGCAGTACTCAATAAATCTATATTAAACAGATGAGAAAATGAAAAGAAACTTTTAGTTTAGTTTTATAATAGTGTTTAAGATGAAAAAAATTTATGTACTGCATAACTGTAATATAGGAATATGTTGTGGTGAAGTGGGTGGTTTGGGATGGAATCAATTGATTTTAAGTTTTTTTCTTGATGTATATTTGATTTACAACTGTGTGTTCATTTTTGGTGTATAGTAAAGTATTCAGTTACGTGTGTGTGTGTGTGTGTGTGTGCATAATTTTCCATATTCTTTTCCATTATGGTTTATTCAGTTCAGTTCAGTTCAGTTGCTCAGTTGTGTCCAACTCTTTGTGACCCCATGAATCGCAGCATGATTCGCATGAATCGCATCATGAATCGCACTTATGATTATACAGTGGAAGTGAGGAATAGATTTAAAGGTCTAGATCTGATAGATAGAGTGCCTGATGAACTATGGAATGAGGTTCGTGACATTGTANCAACTCCCACCCCAGCTCAATTTTGGCTCCTCTTTTTATGTGTTTTTTCTTCTCCCCCTGACCCTGCCCTATGTAAACTGGGCTAGCCAAGAAGGGTGTTTGTGTTACCTCAGGTCCTAGGACCTTCCTTTGTTCTATTTCTACAGACTTTTCCCTTCTTTGTCTTTTAGCCACCACCATTCTGGACTCTTTTTTCCTATTCTAACTACGTAATAGTTCTTACTCCCTGGCATAGTTTAACATAATCATTCAAACTGGCTTTTCCTTTGAAAGGGTTCATTACTTTCTTGTAATCAGTGTTAGCATTATCATAAACCAACAATTGTAATATGACATCTGCCATCTAAACATTTGTAACTTGCTGGTGGTTTGCCTCTCATTATCAGGCAATAAATTCAGTATAGGGCTCCTTAGGACTCTGGACAATTTTTTGAAAGGAAATAGAAGTCTGGCTTTTTGACTCTATTTTTCTCAGGCCCTCAAGCAACATCTTCGCAATTGTTCTATGGCTTAATCATTCATACGTATTTGATCTTGCACTCTCCCCCACTGACATATCCCCATAAGTTTTTCCAAGAAAATAAGGATATTATGAGTCTGATTATGTGCAGTCAAAGTCTCAGCATCTTGCCATCAAGTTCTAAATTGAAGAAATTCCCCTGGGGCTAATGTCATGGTCTGGGTGTGGGTTGGAAAAGAATTGCCAGACATGAGACAGAATGAGAGGGAAATAAAGTTTATTAGAATGGGAGACGCTGTTAGAACAGCAGGCCAGCTCAAGGGAGAACCAATGTGAATGGGAGTCCTTAGTCCACTCATACCCATGGTACGAGGAGTGCGAGAGGGGTCTTGTGGATCATTTGCTGATTAGATGAGGCACGTATACTTGGTGGGAGGGGAAGAGTAAGGGAAATACCTCCTCCATATGAGGTAGGAGGGAAAACAGCTTATACTGTTCCATTAATAGTTACAACATGGGGGGAGGGAAGGACATAGGGTCTGGTTTTTACATTCCTGTGTTCAAGACCCTCCTTGGTTATCTGCTCTTTCGTCTTTTCGTCACCACAGCTAAGACTGTTTTTGCTAATGTCGACCAACCTGCTGGAATGAGGCAATTGCCCTCTGCCACACCCTGAACTATTCCCACCACAAATAGGAAATTTACACCATAATATTGTACTGCTTGTTTTAATTTTTTTAGGATTTTAAAAGGAAAAGGTTCATGAACAGCCTTATAGACTCCATTAGGGTTGTTAGGATTCACACCAGGAGTTACCCTCTCATGAATAGCCATGGGAAAGGCAGTACAAAAAGCCTCTAAATTTCCTTCCCATTGTGCTTGTAAAATTCCTTTCTGTATGGATGAAAGATGAGGAGAGGGCATAGACTCTTGACTGAAGATGTTTTCTCCAAAAGCAGGTTGTGGGAATGGAGGATGGGGAAGGAGGCAGAGAAAAAAATCCCTTATCCTCCTGGGGAGCCAAGGGGGTGGGTCTTGCATATGGCTTGCCCTTTCCCTCAGACGCCACATATTCTGGACTTTGAAATTCTTTCTAAAGAGTCATCATCAATTTCCTCAAAAGAATCAGACGTCTGCAAAAGTTCCAGTACTGATTTAATTAATGCCCATGTATTTCAAATAGAAAAAGGGAGCGGAGTTCTTTTAGCATGTTCTTTCTTTAACCTGGCTCCAACCTTTTCCCAGACTTTCAGACCTAAGGTCCCTATTGATGGGAACCAGCAGCAATAATTATCCACTGCTTGCAACAATTCGAATAATCACCCTTCACTAATAGAAGCTCCTCCCGCTTTCAAGAGCTGTCTTAATAAACAAATATATGGGTGATAGTGTTCTATACTCTCAACATTTCCCACTTAACCCTGATTAAATGCCTGAAGGACTTACAAGCGGGAATTTTCAGAGGCCTCTCAACTGCCCCAGGTTCTGCAACGCTGTGGTTTCACTTTCGCTCATAGCAGTCTTCCCCTCCAGCCCCAGGTTGGGCACCAATTGTTGGTCTAATGGTCTGGGAGCGAGCCATAAAAAAAACACAAAATCTGGTGCAATGGGTCAGGGGACTTGTAGCATCTATTGGAGTGAGGTGCATGTAGGGTAAGGGAGGTAGAGAAGGCGAGGTTTGGAAGAAGAACGAGACTGGCACTTTACATCTTGAATGAGGCGAGAAGAGGCAGCAGACAGATTAGTGAGCTGCGGCACTAACCCAAGAAAAGAGTAAGTATACATAGGCATATATGTGGACATCTACTGTCTTAAGGGGGCCTGTTCTCCAAGGTTGTTTGGAGTAGTTATCTCTTAAAATGGCTGGGGCAAGGAATTCTGGACATCGCCAAAGGCTGGGACCAGATGGGTAATGGGCTTGCTGCTGCTGCTAAGTCACTTCAGTCGTGTCCGACTCTGTGCGACCCCATGGACGGCAGCCCACCAGGCTCCCCCGTCCCTGGGATTCTCCAGGCAAGAACACTGGAGTGATTGCCATTTCCTTCTCCAATGCATGAAAGTGAAAACTGAAAGTGAAGTCGCTCAGTTGTGTCCGACTCTCAGCAACCCTAAGGACTGCAGCCTACCAGGCTCCTCCGTCCACGGGATTCTCCAGGCAAGAGTACTGGAGTGGGGTGCTATTGCCTCTGGGCTTAATCAACCTTAATGTCATATTTTCCCTTCGGGTGAGAGAATTCTTTGTTTTGCATAGAATGCTGGGGAGGACCTGAGGGGAGTTTTAACTCCAGGCTATTTTGAACTGTGTAACTTTCCTTCCAAAAAAGATGTCCTTTTCATTATAGGGGACTGGAATGCAAAAGTAGGTCAAGAAAGTAGTCAAGAAACACCTAGAGTAACAGGCAAATTTGGCCTTGGAATGTGGAATGAAAGAGGGCAAAGGTTAATAGAATTTTGCCAAGAGAATGCACTGATCAGAACAAACACCCTCTTCCAATAACACAAGAGAAGACTACACATGGACATCACCAGATGGTCAACACTAAAATCAGGTTGATTATATTCTTTGCAAGAAAGATGGAGAAGCTCTATACAGTCAGCAAAAACAAACCAGGAGCTGACTGTGGCTCAGATCATGAGCTCCTTATTGCCAAATCCAGACTTAAATTGAAGAAAGGAGGGAAAACCACTAGACCATTCAGGTATGACCTAAATCAAATCCCTTGATTATACAGTGGAAGCGAGAAATTGACTTAAGAGACTAGATCTGATAGATAAGGGTGCCTGATGAACTATGGACTGAGGTTCGTGACATTGTACAGGAGACAGGGATCAAGATCATCCCCATGGAAAAGAAATGCAAAAAGCAAAATGGCTGTCTGGGGAGGCCTTACAAATAGCTGTGAAAAGAAGAGAAGCAAAAAGCAGAGGAGAAAAGGAAAGATATAAGCATCTGAATGCAGAGTTCCAAAGAAGAGCAAGAAGAGATAAGAAAGCCTCCCTCAGCAATCAGTGCAAAGAAATAAAGGAAAAGAACAGAATGGGAAAGACTAGTGTCTTCTTCCAGGACCAAAAGGCGTTGACAGGGATGAAGTTAGTCATTTGAAATAGTTCAATGTAGAAATAATCAGCGCTAGAACTGCCTGCCATAGCCGGACGGGTGGCGAGGACCGTCCAACTTGAGTGCTGAGTGGCAGGTAATTTTACAGCGCCCCAGAGATCAGAGTTTTTCTCCTGAGATTGATGCAGATCAGATACGCCCAGGGTTGCCACTAGCACCTCCAACCATTGAGGCTGTTAGGAAAAAAAAAAGGGGGGGGGGTGTTAATGTTAACTAAATCTTTGCGTTGCAGTCGTCCAATCTGCCTAGATTTATAGCAATTGGCAGAGCAGTAACAGCTCCGGGATATTAATAACTATGACATTAAAATTAACTTTCTAGCGTCAAGTCCATTTGGGGCTGCCTGAGAGTGGGGAGTCCAGAGCCAGCGGTGGCCATTCTAAATTATACAAGAGAGAGAATAATAGAAGACCAGGGATTCTGCCCACCGAGTTTCTCCCCTGGTCGTGTTCTCCGTTAAGTTCGGGCAGCCGCGCCGCCCGCCCCAGCTCGGCATTTCCAAACAGCGCGAGACCACGGGGCCGTCAACTCGCACGGCTACTGGCGCTCGGACACCCTCTCAGCTTTGGCGCCGAACCTTTCTCCACCTTGTGGCCGCAACCATTGGCTGCGCGCTCGGAGGGGAATACAGCTCAATCTCACGACCAAGGCTTTTCCGAATGAAGTTTCAGACTAATTCTCAGGGAAAATTCTTTTAAAAACTGAGGAGTCACATGAAATTCAGCAACGACATCGTAGAAGGCTCTTTCGCCAAAAAGACAGAGCAGCTCTGACTCTGATCCCCCCCACGTTCTGAGGGAGGCTGCGAGGGTGGTTCCGTCCGAGGCGGGGACTCCGCCTCCGTGGGCGCCGCCATTTTGTTTGGCTCGAGGGGTGCGAGCGGCGCGCTGGGGGGAGGGGTCTCAGGCGCCTCACCTCACCCCGCTGCCGAGTTGTTGCTTCTCGCCGGGAGCCCTTCTCCCCGGCCAGGGGCGCGGAACCATGTACATAAAGCAGGTGAGGCCTGTGCGCCCTCCCGCCCCTCAGGGGCTCGTGAGGACAGCTTCTGTCGGGGCTGTTGCTTCCTGCAGCGGGGCGCGGGGCTGGACAGGGACGGGGGGGTGCAGCTCGGGGCGCCCCTCTGCAGCCCGAGCCTCCGCAGGGCGCTTGCCTGAGGGAGGCGGGCTCTAGCCGAGAGAGCTGGAGGGGCTGGCGAAGTGGGCCTTTTGGAGGGAACCGGGCCCTCCCGGGTGGGCGAGAAGCAGCTTGATCCTGAGGGGCTGGCTGGCCCCCTCGCGAGCCTTCTGCGTGGCGTGTGTGAAGAGAGGGTGTCCCCGGCCTCGGGACGCCTGTGGGGTCCAAACTGGGGTGTCAGCTTAGCCAGGGGCCTCGCTCCTCCCCGAGTTACCAAGAAAGGGTCCCTCCTTCCTGCGGAATGTCTAGCGCCTCCTCATTCCGTTGTTTACTTTCTGTCAAAATGGTCTTCCCGCGCTGCAGGCCACCCCCAAAATGAGCCCATTCACACTCCTTCAGAGGAGTTTCTCGGCTGGATGTGTTGGACTCTGAGCAGTCCTGCCCTGGATGGGCGGCTCTTTTTTGGCCAGAATGTGACTGAAAGGGGCGCCCAGGACCGCTGAGCCCCCCTTCATACTTTGATAGACTTTCATCCGGCCCTCTGATGGTTAGTGTTCCAGCCAGCCTTATACAGTGTATTTGATTTTGAGCGCTCCCTAACAGGCTACTAATTATAACTTCTCCTAAGCAACACGGCAGTGGTTACTGATATACGGGCAGTTTTAGGAAGATTTTTAAATCATTTTCCAAGATAAATTTTTCTTTTCTGACATGGAAATTTTTCTATTTGGCATTAAATGGGAAACCAGAAAGGGAAGGAGGGCAAAAGGAAAATATTAACTTAGAAGTTAGTTCTTTTGGGGTGTGTTATTTCTTTCTGAAAAAATCTCTTTTCTGTTTGTTAGGTTATTATCCAGGGTTTTCGAAGTTATAGAGATCAAACAATTGTAGACCCGTTCAGTTCAAAACATAATGTTATTGGTAAGTGTTCATGGTTTCCTCTCAGTTTTCTGTCTACATAAGTCGTTTAAATTTGCTTGCATTAGGCTTGAGACAGGAATTGTCTTGAATATTACATAAATTTATGTTTTTTTCTGTATGAATACTTTTCTTTCATCTGCACTGATGAAATTGCTTCCTTTTTACGTTTAAAAATACGTGGATAAGACAAAGTATTCATTTTTATTTGGTAGCCTTGTGTGTACGTGTTTTAATAGATTTAAGTTTATAGTGAATGGCACTAAATTTAGCATTTCAGCTATTCTTGGTGTGTCATTTCCTACTTTAAAAATGGTCACTATTGCCTTATTTCAAAGATGACCATTCTTTATTCACAAATTAGGTTGTTCTAAGATTTTTTTTTTCCCTATTATAATGTCCAAGGACAGACCATGCAGCTTGGTAGGAAAAGCATAAACTTTGGATCATGGCAGAATGGGATTCAAATCCCAATTCTGCTATGTATTTGTCAGACTTGCTGATGCTTCAGTTTTCTCACTTGGAAAGTGGAAATTAAAATAATGATACATATTTCTTAGGGCTGTTGGGAAGATTAAATGAGAAAGCAATTATGTGAGGATAAGGGGGCTAATGGTGATTGTCCTTCAATATAATAGTTAATATATAGGTTCTACAGATGATAGTGATACAGACAGCAAGTGTTTTCTGACCATCTGCTGAGTTTTTAAATAGATTAAATGAGTGCTTCTAGACACCAGAAAGGAGAAGGCAATGGCACCCCACTCCAGTACTCTTGCCTGGAAAATCCCATGGACGGAGGAGCCTGGTAGGCTGCAGTCCATGGGGTCGCTAAGGGTCGGACAGGACTGAGCGACTTCACTTTCACTTTTCACTTTCATGCATTGGGGAAGGAAATGGCAACTCACTCCAGTATTCTTGCCTGGAGAATCCCAGGGACAGGGGAGCCTGGTGGGCTGCCGTCTGTGGGGTCGCACAGAGTCGGACACGACTGAAGCGACTTAGCAGCAGCAGCAGCAGACACCAGAAAAGTACAGAATCGCTATCAACATAGATTTCAGCTATACAGTGTCCTAGTTGGCTTGGTCTGCCACAACAAAGTATCATAGACTAGATGGCTTAAACAACAGGGATTTATTTTTTCACTGCTCTGGAGAACTTTTGTTTGAACCTCTTCTTTTTCAAAGAGCAATAGTCCTACCATAATTGATAGTGATACAGACAGCAAGTGTTTTCTGACCATCTGCTGAGTTTTTAAATAGATTAAATGAGTGCTTCTAGACACCAGAAAGGAGAAGGCAATGGCACCCCACTCCAGTACTCTTGCCTGGAAAATCCCATGGACGGAGGAGCCTGGTAGGCTGCAGTCCATGGGGTCGCTAAGGGTCGGACAGGACTGAGCGACTTCACTTTCACTTTTCACTTTCATGCATTGGGGAAGGAAATGGCAACTCACTCCAGTATTCTTGCCTGGAGAATCCCAGGGACAGGGGAGCCTGGTGGGCTGCCGTCTGTGGGGTCGCACAGAGTCGGACACGACTGAAGCGACTTAGCAGCAGCAGCAGCAGACACCAGAAAAGTACAGAATCGCTATCAACATAGATTTCAGCTATACAGTGTCCTAGTTGGCTTGGTCTGCCACAACAAAGTATCATAGACTAGATGGCTTAAACAACAGGGATTTATTTTTTCACTGCTCTGGAGAACTTTTGTTTGAACCTCTTCTTTTTCAAAGAGCAATAGTCCTACCATAAAGGCCTCACTCCTAACCTCATGTAAATTACCTCCCAAAGACCCCTTTATCTCCAAAAGCTTCACATAATGGGGTTAGGGCTTTAACATATGAATTGGGGGTCAGGGAGAGTATGCGCCATGGAGTCCGTAGCTTGAGGTGAGGTAAGATTCATACTGTTGACTAAAAAAAATGCGCGAGTTGGGAATTAAGTTTTATTTGGGGCAAAATGAGGACTGCAGCCCAGGAGATAAGCACCTCAGATAACTCTGAGAGACTCTCCAAAGAGGCAGTGGGGGAAAGTCAGTCTCTAAGATTTTGGTGAAGGGGAAGTTCAGTGCATTCAAGCCCTTTGGTGGTTATTCAGTCGCTAAATTGTGTCTGACTCTTTGTGACTCCATGGAGTGCAGCATGCCAGCCTTCCCTGTCCTTTACCATCTCCTGGAATTTGCTCCAACTCATGTCCATCAAGTTGGTGATGTGATCCAACCATCTCATCTCTGTCACCCGCTTCTCCTCCTGCCTTCAATCTCTCCTGGCATCAGAGTCTTTTCTAATAAATTGGCCATTCTCATCAGGTGGCCAAAGTATTGGAGCTTCAGCTTCAACATCAGTCCTTACAGTAAGTATTCAGGATTGATTTTCTTTAGGATTGACTGGTTTGATCTCCTTGCAATACAAGGAACTCTCAAGAGTCCTTTCCAACACGACAGTTCAAAAGCATCAATTCTTGGTGCTCAGCCTTCTTTATGGTCCAACTCTCACATCCACACATGACTACTGGAAAAACCATAGCTTTGACTAGGCAGAACTTTGTAGGCAAAGTAATGTCTGCTTTTTAATTTGCTGTCTAGGTTAGTCATAGCTTTTCTTCCAAGAAGCAAGCGTCTTTTAATTTCATGGCTGCAGTCACCATCTGCAGTGATTTTGGAGCCCCAAAAAATAAAGTCTCACTGTTTCCATTGTTTCCCCATCTATTTGCCATGAAAAGATGGGACCGGATGCCATGGTCATTGTTTTTTGAATGTTGAGTATTAAGCCAGCTTTTTCACTCTCCTCTTTCACCTTCAGCAAGAGGCTTTTCAGTTCCTCTTTGCTTTCTGCCATAAAGGCGGTATATCATCTGCATATCTGAGGTTATTGATATTTCTCCCGGCAATCTTGATTCCAGTCTGTGCTTCATCCAGCCCAGCATTTCTCATGATGTACTCTGCATATAAGTTAAGTAAGCAGGGTGAAAATATACAGCCTTGATGCACTCCTTTCCCTATTTTGAACCGGTCCATTGTTCCATGTTGAGTCTAACTGTTCTAGCAGGTTTCTCTGGAGGCAGGTAAAGTGGTCTGGTATTCTCATCTCTTGAAGAATTTTCCACGGTTTGTTGTGATCCACATAGTCAAAGGCTTTAGTGTAGTCAGTGAAGCAGAGGTGGATATTTTTTTGGAACTCTTTTGCTTTTCTTTGATCCAGTGGACGTTGGCAATTTGATCTCTGGCTCTGCCTTTTCTAAATCCAGCTTGAACATCTGGGAGTTCTCCGTTCAGGAGAACTGAAGCCTTGCTTGGAGAATTTTGAATATTGCAAGTGCTTACTTGACACAAAGTTTTCTGCTAGTCAAGAGGAGAGAATGTCATCATGAAGGAATTTAGTTATTTTCTAGATCTGAAGAGATGCAGGGATTGGGATCATGAAATCAGTTCCTGAAAATATCTATCTGAAGACCTGTTGCACCAGTTTCTCTGGTGGGAAAGTGAGAGTGAGCACAGTGCCTGACTCTCCACCCTAAATTCAGCTCGGGGAGGGGGTGCTGAAGGCCAGCAGCTGCAGCAACATAGGGTTCAATCTCTGCAGAGGCAAATGGCAAATGCCCTTGTTCTGTTGCTGGCAAATGCTCTTGGCAAGTGCCAGTTTAATTGACAATACAGAAATAGGGGTGAACAGTGAATACTAATGTTCCCAGAAAAACTTGAGAATCATATTTTATTTTGAAATAAATAATAAAATTTTAAAATTGTGGGCACGAAAAAGCCTGCCCTTGAAACATCAGTTGCAGCTTTGTAGTTGGTAATAAAAACATACTTTTCTTTCTGCCTTAACCTACTGAAAAATCATTAATTAGTGTGCTATAAGAATTGATTGTACTAGAGTTTTACTTACATTTTGATTATAAGTGTCTTCTGATTATCATCAATCAGAAAATCTTTAGAAATGGAGAAAAGTGAATAATTACTAGATTTAGATTATTTCCTTAACTCATAAATTAAAAGTGGTTAAATATCTTAATATCAGTTTTATACAGTTATTTGGTATCTTGGATGTGACTAAACTTGTTATCAAATCTTAACTTTTTGCATATAACCTAAGCATATCCCTAGATTACTTGTAATACAGTGTAAATGCTATGTAAATAGCTGTAAATAGAATATACATCATGTGTAAATAGTTGCCAGCTTGTGGCAAATTCTGGTTTGTTTTTGGAACTTTCTGAAAACCCCCAGTCTATGGTTGATTAAATCCTTGGGTCTGGAACCCAGCGATTTGAGATTTGGAGGACTGACTAATTTTATCCCTGGTGGCTTAGAGGGTAAAGCGTCTGCCTGCAATGCAGGCGACCCAGGTTTGATACTGGGTCGGGAAGATCCCCTGGAGGAGGAAATGGCAATCCACTCCAGTACTCTTGCCTGGAAAAATCCCGTGGACGGGGGAGCCTGGTCGGCTACAGTCCATGAGGTCACAAAGAGTCGGACAGGACTGAGTGGCGACAGGTTTGGTTGGTTAGTTGGTTGTTCTTGACATTTCAATCGTTTTGGTTTTGTAAGATGATGGCCATCATTACCTAGAATGATTAAATTATATCTGTAGGGCCTCTTACCAGGTAGCTATTTTACTACTTTGGTTGCAACATTAGGATTGTTAATAGTCACGGTTACAAAGGAAATTATCTAAATGTTCCTTTGTTTAACTGAAAAAAAAAATGATATTGTTTAATGTATTTTAAAAACAAGTCCGGACTTCCTGGCAGTCCAGTGGTTGAGACTTCACCTTCCAGTACACAAGGTGCAGGTTCAATCCCTGGTCCAGGAGCAAAGATCCTCATACCTCATGGCCACAGAAGCATAAAGCAGAAATAATATTGTAACAAATTTAATAAAGACTTTAAAAACAGTCCACATCAAAAAAAAATCTTAAAAAATAAAAACAAGTCCGTTAATCATGTAAGAAAGACCAAAAGTAATGTACACTGAGATTGATCCTAAACATATCTGCCAGAGAAGGAAATGGCAACCCACTCCAGTGTTCTTGCCTGGAGAATCCCAGGGACGGGGGAGCCTGGTGGGCTGCCGTCTATGGGGTCGCACAGAGTCAGACATGACTGAAGTGACTTAGTAGTAGTAGTATATCTGCCGGGGACCAGCGTGAGGAACTCCGCCCATGGCAAAGGTCATGAGGAAGGAGGCTTGGCATACACAAAGGCGTGATCAAGCCTCAGGAAACCCCCTGTTCCCAAGCATCTACCCCCCAAACCAGAGTCTGTTTTATGCTCTCACCTACACCTCTGACTTTACGGGGGGCTCTCCCCCATAACCATTTCTCTCTGAGGAGGAGTTAACTTGCAGCTCCAGTTAATAAAAGTTCCTGGGCGTGACAAGAGTGTTTCAGCTTACGAACTCCTCTGAAGGTTATCTAGCCTGCCTGTGTAGATTTGTCCAGCCACACAGCCTCCCAACAGTGAGAGGCACGAGATGTTTTAGACTTACTAAAGGCAGATTCTTTTGGGAAGTTAGAATTTATTAGTATAGTGGGTTATTAGGAATTATATTGGTGAAGGATTTTTCATTTGTTGTGCCAATAATTGCTACTAATTCCCTGCCCTGGGTGTGACAAGGGTGTCTCAGGTCAAACCTCTCTGCTGACAGACTAGCTTGCTTTTGAACTGTAGTGTTGGAGAAGACTCTTGAGAGTCCCTTGGACTGCAAGGAGATCCAACCAGTCCATTCTGAGGGAGATCAACCCTGGGATTTCTTTGGAAGGAATGATGCTAAAACTGAAGCTCCAGTACTTTGGCCACCTTATGCGAAGAGTGGACTCATTGGAAAAGACTTGGATGCTGGGAGGAATTGAGGGCAGGAGGAGAAGGGGATGACCAAGGATGAGATGGCTGGATGGCATCACGGACTCGATGGACGTGAGTCTGAGTGAACTCCGGGAGTTGGTGATGGACAGGGAGGCCTGGCGTGCTGGGATACATGGGGTCGCAAAGAGTCGGACACGACTGAACTGAACTGAACTGTGGTAGGATTATCCATACTCCTGCCACTATGCACATGATTGTTTACTACCTCTCAACCATAAACAGCACAGAGTTTGGGGTATTTTGAAGGTCTTAATTAGCATAGGGCTTTTCTCATTGTTGAGTCAATGATTGCCTCCATGTCCTTAGGCACCTGGGAATATATTACTCAATGTATTTGGAATATAGACAAAGAAATATAGTAGTTTTTGATGTTAGCAATACTAGACTTTTTGAGTTAATGAATTTTCTCCTTTGTTATAGATCACTGTACTTAGTTATAAATCACTGTGTCCTTGCTATGTAAAAATGTAACTTTATCACTATCTTAAGACTAAATAGATCTTAAGGGGAACATTGGTGAAAGGATTTCACTTGTTGGGCTGATGTTTGCTGTTAAATCTCCATATTCCTTGCCCTCATAATGAATATAACTAGCATATAAGAGAAATAAGTATTAAC